>JANQDE010000029.1:632901-677889 GCA_037157785.1 Cephalotes varians
CATATATCTATATTTCACCGATTCGGAATTCCAGAGCGTACCATGATGGAAAAAGCATCCTCTCCGACATCGAAGATGGAGAACGGGAGAAGGAAGAAATCGCCGGCTACGGATATCAGGAAAGTCCCATCAATATTTTCCAATCAACATTCGATTGCCGACGATATACGCGAAGGAGCGGCCTCGTTCCCGCGAAGGAAAAGAGGGGCAAAGAGGGGAGACAAGCTACGGGGGACAATGCGGGGGCGCAAGAAGGTTCGATATGTAGGCGTATATGGTAGCGGTATGCGCGGCATAGCACGCATAGCGTCGCGACGCCCCGACGCCATATTGCATTATTAAGCACCCCCGTCGACCGAGGTATCCCCCTTTCGCTCCCGCATTCCGGCATTATGAACGTTTTTATCCCTAAAAGGCGTGAACGAAAGGGTCGACTATCCGCCGCTGGCTCGCGATCATCAGCCCGGGGTTCGTTGCACCCCCCCGTACCGGGAGAAAGTCGTCCTCCATGCGTCACGCGTGCCCTTTGTTTTGTTGAAATTACGTGTCACGACACGTGCGACTCTTCATGGAGTCGCGACGGGTCACGGCGGTCTTGAGAATATCAATGATAAAGCAGAGAAATAGAAGAATACTCGTTTTTTTTAAATATTATTTTAATTAGCACATGCCGTGTTAGGCTTTTCGCACTTGTAGTCACGCGAGAAATATGTTCGTTCCGCGAGATGAGTCACGAATTAATTTCGAGAATTAATGATGTCCTTTTCTGCCGCAAAATGCCACGTAATATTAAACGGTGAACAAAGAAAATTCAATTAACCAGAATTCGCCCTAATTGATGACCTACATAGGCGTATATCTCAGGGCGTATTTATTTGATGCAATTAATCATATCGCATCAAAAAGCTATAATTTCACGCGGAATTAAATTTTCGAAAAATTGAAATTATCTTTATATTCAGAATTGCAAAATTTCTTCGTAAACACAAAAATATATCAATTTGTTGCACACTGAATATTTCTTCAGAGTTTTATCAAGTTTTATCCTCAAGTATCGAGCTGTCTCTCTGGGGAGAGACGAAAACTTGAGAGAAGGAAAGAAAAGAGAACAAAAGAAATAAGGGTAGATTTTTTAAATTAGATTTTAAAAATATGTCTCTCTCCATCATCGAAAATTCAATTACCGCGTTGTAATTCAATCATTGTGTCACGAGTGCAATCGTTATCGGAACCAAAATACGGCATTTTAATCAAAATACAGCATTATCAATTCCGTTGCTATCAATATCGTGGATCGTTCCGTCGTAATCGACAAATATTCCATAATGCCTTTAGATTAACGTTCGTTCATGATTTTCCCCGAGCTATAATTACCACGCAAATTGACCCGGCGAATGCCGTCATCGTCGCGGCTAATTTCAGCAGCAAAGAACATGAGGGATCTTATCTCGATGATGATTCCTGCCGCCTCCTCTTCGCGATCGAAAGGTATCGCGATATCTCGGAACCGTCGATTCTTTAATGCGAGGAAGGAAAGAGAGGTCAAGGATTTCTATCTCGCGTATTTCGCTCTCAGCATCCCCGAGCGTTCTCGAGAGGGAACCGAGAATCAACAGGACACCTTCTGCGACTGGCACCCTCTTAATGATACGTACCTCTCCTTTTTTCCTTATTGTAATAAACCGCGAGAACGCCAGCATCCAATTTACTCGAGTGAACGAGGCATCTATACGGGGTGTCTCAAATCACCAGATGTCCTTTTAACTCCCTCGGTCGATTTGGAGAGAATCGAATTTTTTTCTCCTCAATGAGAAGATGTCGAAGCAATTTCTGAGTAATTAATGAGTAAAGATTATAATATTCCCAGATTATTCTAGAAGGCAAATGGATAACGAAGCCATATATTTTTCAATCGGGCGGATTTTATTCTAGTAAAATTTTAATTTATTATAATTATTATTCAATTTAATTTTAATTATTCTAGGAAATTTTAGTTAAATTAAATCCTAACTATAAATATATGTAACTTTAAAGATTGAAGAGAATTATGAGAAAAAAAATAAGTGATAAACTTTCTTGATATTTTTTGCCAAAAAGAAAACGGCTTCAAATCGGCCGAAAGATCTATAATATTTAAGGACCATCTGATGATTCATGATTTGTAGCTTAAGTAGATTAGAATAGATCTCTATTGCCGATTTAAAAAAAATTCCAATAAAAATAAAAAAGTCGGAGAATTTAAGTAATTGTAAGAATATTTGCGAGTCTACGTTACAGAATTATCTCTGCTAAAAGCTCTCCCGCCCTCCTATCGATCTACTTTAATTTTTATCTTTTCATTTTTCGCTAAGACTCTTCTTGATAAACTCTTTAAATCTTATGGAATTACGCTGGTGTAATAAGTCAATGATAGAGAGAAATCTTAAAGAAGACAGATACTTGCATATTTATTTACGCTCGATATAGGTGAGGAGAAACAAGAATAATATATTTCTACAAATTATTCTAATTAATAGTAATGTTACTTTTTTACGCAAAATAATATTATGTAAAACTTAAGAATTACAAAAAATCAGTTGTCGTATTCATGATTTAATCCTTCAATTACACCGAGGGTCATTTTGACCCGATGTATAGTTTATTTCTCATAGTGTGTAGTTGAAGGGTTAAAAATATCGGAAAGGACAATAATTGATAATTATTCATCTACTACGGCAACTCTGTAATAGATACCTTTTATGTTAGTAAATAATTTCTATTATTCTATTATTTTTTATATTTTCTACATAATTACGATGTGAGTTTTATGTACCGTTTTGCAAAACTTATGAAAATAAATATCAGATACTAAATAAGTTCTAATTTTGAATAAGTTATTTTTTTCACACCGAGAGGAAACTTAAGTTATATAGAATAATATATTTTGTATCGTTTTGTATTGTTTTGTACAATATCAATATACAAAATTGCTCTGACGTCAAATATCAGAAAAATATAATTTGTGACCAGGATAAGAAATTGAAAAGCAATTAAATGTTACTTCTTGTTATTTGTTTTTCTTTGGTGAAATGATCGTCGCAAAACATTTCATGTAACATCAAAGAAAGTAATATTTTCTTTTCTCCGCACGTGGATTTTTAATTTGTCAATTCGTGTAATTTTTGTATAAAATTCCTTTGGTGGGATAATTTCATCTTTTGATCTTTGACCGAGCTCGTATACAAGTACGCACGTATACAAGTACGCGAATTGTGTATTGGAGTGGAACGTGCGGGAAGCCGGTGACGCGCGTCTTTTCGCGAATTGGCGAAGAAGTCCTGCCGAAGAAGGATGCGTTTGCGCAGGACTCGCCGATGGAATTTTGCGCCCTGGAAGCTCCCCGACATATATCCGCGGTGGATGGCAAACTACCCCGGATTGTTCAGTTCAGTTCAGTCGTCATCTGATCCGACGACTAAGCTCGAATTGGTGTTGCATCCCGATTCTATCACGCCGTATCAACACGTTAGCAGCAACAGGTAGGAGAATGCAAAAGGAGCCCGCACGAGGCAACCGCGAATTTTGCGGAAATTGAAATTACGAGTGACGCGTGAAAGTGACTAGTCGCGAAATTGCGATTTGCTTTAAATACATGTTGTGCGAAGGTCAATCAATCGAATTGTCCTCAATCCGAGATTATTAGATCAATTATGGTTATCCTAATGTGTGAACGTGTAAAATTCGGGGGTGTCAAGCTAGTTCTTCGCGTAGTCCTTTAAGTGACAAGATTCAAAGATCAAACAAGATTCGCCTTAATCTTAAATATCTAATTCATTTACAAATGTTGGTTCTATTTTAAATAAAAATCGCAAAAATATATTGGGTATATAGTGTAGAGTCGAATGTAAAGAATGTCGCAAAAGTCACGATTAGTGTGACTAATTGATTTACAAATACTTATTTGTAAAAAAAGTATTAATAATAAAATACTTTTGCATCAGTTGAAAAAGAAAATTCATGTCTGTGAAAAATATAAGAGTATGAAAAAACATAGAATTATTAAAATGCTTGTAAAAATAAGTTTACAAAGAACAAATGTTATATTTATAAAATAAACATCAAGATGCAATGATAAAGTGACATCGTGACAAAGCGAATTGATAACGCAATGTTATCTTTTGTCTGTAATGCATGTTATTGTTAGAAATAGATCAATCATTTAATAAAAAAATAATAGGCGTAAAAAATTTTAAAATTAATAAATTTAATTTAAAAACAAATATGAAAAAAATATAATGTATGGCATTTATATTTAAAGTAGCACGACTTGACAAATAATTGAAACGTATAAGATTAATGAATATATTAGAAATGTAAGATTGATGAAAAATGAACGAGACACAATGCTTACAGTTAAAGCGAAGAAATAAATCAATAAAAAAAAGATTATTGTAAAGAATGTAATCATTTGAGAATGTTATGAATAAATTATACAAATCGACAAATATGCCAAAAAGATACATGAGAATATTAAAAAAATAATATTCAGAAAAATGTGTAATATATTATTTATATTGTTTCGCGAGAAACAATTTTAATATTTTCAATCTGAAGTGAAGGTCCTTGAATTGGAACTTGTAATAAGTCGCCATGGATATCGAAGAGTTCCGCGCTCGCGGAAAGGAGATGGTGGACTACATTTGCGAGTTCATGAGCAACATCCATACCAGAAGAGTCACGCCGGATATTGGTCCTGGATATCTCAGGCCTCTGCTGCCGTCGGGACCACCGAATGATCCGGAATCTTGGAATGAGATCATGAAGGACGTGGAATCGAAGATCATGCCGGGCGTGAGTATTCGCGACATTCCGGAAGGAATCAGCGATATTAAATTTATGTGAGAATCGTTTGGTGAATTGTTGCAACGATCAGTTTTATGCGATTAAAGTCACTCACAAAAATTGAATTAAACGATTTTTTTTTATATTAAATCGATTTTGTGTTGAATTTTGTTAAATAATTTGAATTAAAATTAAGTAATTATTTCTCACATTAAGAAGTATTTCAAAATAGAGAGAGAGAAGAGTTGTATCGACTGTAAAGAAAAATGAAGCTTCTAGAAGCCAGATGAACTTCTTTCCAGATCACGCATTGGCAGCATCCAAGGTTCCACGCCTACTTCCCGGCCGGAAATTCTTTTCCTTCTATTCTTGGTGATATGCTATCTGACGCGATAGGCTGCATTGGATTTTCTTGGGTGAGTGAGAAATCTTCTCAGGCAATCTAAGACGCTGTAAGTATATACCATAATTGCAAACCTATAATTAGATCGCAGTTTAACGCGGCGATAAAGCGACGCTTCGAAACCATTTCTCATCGGGAGCGGTCACAATTTTGATCCCACGTCAAATCCGCGTGACGGATCGCGTGCAATTATTTACTTGGTCGTTCCTAAAATGGAATCCTATTTGTTTTAGGCGGCCAGCCCGGCCTGCACTGAACTCGAAACGATAGTCTGCGATTGGTTCGGTAATTCTCTTCCGTTTTTATATTTTGTCGGAACGATTGGACGATTTTGCGAACGATTGACTTATGGAATAACGCAACCTTTCTGAATTATAGGCAAGGCGATTGGACTGCCTACGGATTTCTTATACTTTAGCGAAGGCAGTAAAGGCGGAGGCGTTATACAGGTGTGAAAGATTATATAAATATTCATAAAATGATATAAAGCAATAATATAAAGCATTCCAAACCATCCATTTCCATAGTCACATCTACCTCCAATTTTAATTTTTGGAATTTTGCGGTTAATAGAATTCGAATTTTTCTTCCCCAAAGAGATCTGGAATCCCCGTCATGTTTGAAAAAAGTCAATGCTCAAAATTTTTTAAAAATAAAAATCGATCTTTCTTGTTGCATGAAAGAACATTGGAATATTTAAATATGTAGGAGAATCGATCTATGTAAAATTATTAAAAAAAGAACATACAGTTTTACTTATTGTTAGAAAAAAATAAGTTGCTCCTCTGTCGCCCTGTAGAGTCTGACAGCGCGTCACCCTATTTGTCCCCTGAAGCGTCATAAGGAATTTTAAGTTAAACAAGACTTTCACTATCTTAAGTTTCCAAGAGAACAACTTTAACACTTTGTGGACCACCCTGTACGTAGGGTTCAGCATCGGAATGCATTCTCGTATGTATGCTGGCCGCTCGAGCACAAGCAATTGCGAGACTCAAGGAATCTCCTGCACATGCACACTTGGACGAGACCGCGTTGCTTGGCAAACTGATGGCATATTGCAGCCGGGAAAGTCATAGCTCCGTCGAGAAGGACGCAATGATATGCTTCGTAAAGCTGCGTATCCTTGAGCCCGACGAGAAAAGCGTACTTCGCGGGGAGACTTTGCGACAGGTGCGTTTAGACATTACTACAAGTTACACGAGTCTTCCGAGATTCAAAGATTCATATTCATCGATAAAACTTAATTAAAATTAAAATTAATATTAAAATAAATATTAGTACTAAAATATGTCTGTGATATTAATTAAAATTACATAGACATCTATATCTTTCTGATATTAAAAATTAACACAATCAAATTATTATATTATTCTTAATCATAAAACGAGATAATTATCGTAATATTTAATTGTAATAAACATGATAGAAATGCAAAATAAAAAAAAATTGTACAAATTTATAATACTGCAAATATATCTTCAATACTTTTCGATTTTTGTTATAATATTGGCTTCAATACGATTTGATTAATTGATAGGCAATCGAGAGTGACACAGCTGAAGGCTACGTTCCCTTTTTCGTCTCAACGACCCTCGGCACAACCGCCTGCTGTTCGTTCGATAATCTTAAGGAAATAGGTCCGGTTTGTAAAAAATATCCAGGGGTGAGTACAAAGACATACGTATATACATTTAAAAGAGATTTAGATATCATATCCGTTTGATTAACCGTTTAATTTCTTTTTTTAATCGAAATCTTTATCACGCGTGCAGATCTGGCTTCATGTGGATGCCGCTTATGCCGGAAACGCTTTCATCTGTCCGGAATTGAAATATCTGATGAGTGGCGTCGAATACGCCGACTCCTTCAACACCAACACCAACAAGTTCTTACTGACAAATTTCGATTGCTCCTGCCTCTGGGTTCGCGACAGATTTAAGCTTACCAGCGCACTCGTCGTGGACCCGCTGTATCTGCAGCATACCCACGCGGACACGGCTATAGATTATCGGTTATATCAATCAATTTGTTTAGCAAAAATATTTCAAGATTTTACTTTTAAGTCATACATAAGATTTTGAGAAAACTGTATCTTTTATCGTAATTTTTATTCCGCATTGTCGATCAGCCTTCAACGCTTGCCAGCGTCATATTTAGTTATTATTACATAATTTGATAACTTTGATCATTGATAGAAAGATTGGTCCATAAAAGACTTCACAAACAAGAAAAATGTTAGACCGATATATTCTACAGTAGTTCAACATTAGAAACAATCAAACATTTTTTTATAGACATTGGAGTATAGCGTTAAGCAGGCGATTCCGCTCATTAAAACTATGGTTCGTAATGAGGAGTTATGGGATATCCGGACTGCAAGCCTATATCCGAAATCACGTCAAGCTCGCTAAAAGATTCGAGACGCTCGTCAAGAAGGATTCCAGATTCGAAGTTTGCAATGACGTTGTGGTAAGAGAATTTCCTCTACGTACTCTCTTATATTGTTTACTGCGATGTCATTTGTTTATTGCGCGATTCATTACAGCTGGGCTTGGTGTGCTTTCGCGCTAAAGGCAGCGATAAATTGAATCAGAAATTATTGAGCACTATTAACGACTCAGGAAAGATACACATGATCCCGGCGCGAGTGAATCAACGTTATACAATACGTTTCGCGCTCGCTGCACCGAATGCAACTGCCAGAGATGTTGGTAAATTAGTTTTATAATTTTAACTTTACGAAGAAACTGGTCTTCCTAAATTTCTATTTAGGATAATATCTAATTGTTAACTTTCTCAAAAGTTTCTTTTGAACATTTTTTGAATTAATTCTGTGATGTTTAAGACACGGCGTGGAGCATTATAACGGACTACCTAAGCGAATTATTGGAATTCAACGTGAGTTGGAACATAATTATTTTAATACGTTGGGAAAAGAGAATTTTTGCATATATTATCGAGTATTTGCACATCAGGACGTAATGGACGAGCTAGCGAACATTCGCGAGAAAAAGAGGAAGGCCACTTTGGAGCAAAGGAGATCTTTCTTCGTGCGCATGGTGTCTGATCCTGCGATTCAGCCAGGATTCACGAAGACTCCGAACAGGACAGGAGCCAAACTCGACACGCAAGCAACGATCGGCGGTATCGGATCGAATACTCAATCCGGAGCGTAAGACGATTGTATTTTAATTATTATAAATCATATCGATTGTATATTAATTTGTTAGGATTAAACTCTACCATGTATAATTAGAATAAATATATATAACTTTTTTACTTAGGAAATCCTGGATATCCTGGCCACTTGCTTATCTCATGCAGGCGAAAGAAGCTGCCGATACAAGTGAATTATCGCTCAGGTACTCCTTTATTTCTTCTAATTTGAATATTTATTATAATTTACAAAATATCTAAATGGAAATCTTAAAAATATCTTAAAAACCTATTTATAGTTTCAAAGAGTAAACTTAATCAAACATCCACAAAATCGCAATCTTTTGCTTTCAATATTTTTTATACAGAAATATAATTTACAACTTAAATGTTAATTTTGAGACTAATTTCAAATTGATTTTCTCTTAAAAAAATTATTTAAAAAATATTTAATAACCCTTCTCGTTAGTTTGATTGGTCGCAGATATTGAAATTTTTTGCTGTCTTTAGAATTATGTAGAAAATTTTATTGCAACGTGCACAAAATAACGAAATCAAGTATCGCTATCAGAAGTATGGAGTTGCAATGTAATGTAGTGTAATACTCCACATTTGATGTACAGCAATACCGATATCACGTTTGCCTATTATGCAAAGAGACAAAGTCTTTCGTGTCTTTCCTCTTATCATCGCCATTATATCGATCACTAGTATAATGACATTTGACTCCATTGAATGTACGAGTTCATTTCAGAATGATCCAAAATACACAGTACCAAAGAACACTGAAATACGAAACGCACCGCCTTATCAGCCTTATCAGCCTTTGTATCCGGTCAACTTCTCTCAACTTTTCTCCCGTCAATCAAGGCAAATTTTATTTGTTTCAATCCCACGAATTTGTTAGAAGGAACCTTAGGTAACAATGCAATACAAAAAAAAAATAAAAAAATCAACGAAAGTAATTTTGCAATATTTAATAACTACAAACCACTTTCCAATTCAATATATTCTTTTATGGAGGTGTATATAACTTTGTCTTTTGCATATTCGATTTTTTTATGTATGTCGTAAACTTTTCTAAATTGTTTGATTGATTTATGATTATAATGACATTGTAGATGCTTCCTTTTTAAATTCCAACGGAAATCGGAAAATATGCTCTTCATCGACTTACCATTGTATTTTTCTTCCATAATATTAAAAATAAAAGACCTTTCGTTATTCATAGATCGACCGAAGCAAAAGTAATAAGATAAATATCAAATATTTGCGTAATAAAAAAAGTCACTTCAGTCTGTGCTAAGTAGCTACATAACACAGCTAAAAAAAACAATAAACAATTTATATATATATTATATATACCTATATATACCTTTGAGTTACTTACTGCGAATTTATGCTTTATGTTTCAATTTTATATTATTAATTCTTATATGTTTTTATGTATCTTGTTCTCATAATCCTTAAAATGATACAAATATGTAGAAATTTTCGAGACTGTTATGTATACAGTGACAATTCAAAGAAGAAATATTTCTTTATGTACGAAAGAGACTTATCAATTTTATTTTGGTTGGTTTATGAATAATGCAAAACAGACTTTTATATGTTTTTTATATGATTTTTACCGCTAATATAGTATGCAATACACATTTACTTCTGCAATATTTCTTCTCTTTATATATATATATATATATATATATATATATATATATATATATATATTTTTTTTTTTATATGTACACATACATACATTATCACTTTTTCTCTTGGTTTCCACACACAGATTCCGTCACTTGGACACCATGGTGCGTCTGAAGACCGGTGGTACCGGAAGTCGCCGCGGTAGCAGTAACGGATGCAGCCCGGATCCGTCCCCGTCTGCTTCGCCTTCACGAGGCAGATCTCCCAACGGCCGCGCGTAATCGCATTACATCGATCTTTTCTTTCTTCATGGAATCTTTCCGAAAAGTCCTCCAAGCGTAAACCAATCGTAATGGATGGCTTTTTGTGCTCCGAAACCCCGTTGTGTGCTCCAAGATGGAGAGGAAATCCGCTAGTTACAACTTTACATCGGGAACTGATACTGCCGACAATCTCGACATAAAAGCCCACCTTAGACCACATATATAATTTCGAACAGAGAGAAATAATTCTTTATATTCATACATCTAATATGCCTAATAATTTCATGTGTCAAATTGTAAATATAATTGTGGATAAGAGAAAAATATCACGTTAAATCTCAAATTATAATTACACATACATATTACTTAAATCTTATTAAATTATTCTCAAATTTTTACATTAGCATATCATATGTTCTCGGTGTTCAAAATATTGTTATCGCGAAACAATTGAAGCTTTAAATTGTGAATTATGATTATTAATTCTGTCAATTTACTTATATATATATATATATCTGTCGCGCACTTTCTATTTATAAAAATTAACACGCTCAATTTTATTAGCAATGATTTCGATTTTCTATAGATATTCTCTATATTATGAGATGTACAGAATAATATACGTAGAATTTCGTTCCAGATTCCGTCGTGAATTACAGAAAAATAGTCTAAAATGGGCTTGAACGGAGAACTTTGCGTTAAATTGCTCACTAAGGAATAGAACCGATGAGATGTCGCCGAAATTGCCCCGTGGTATGTTTCATTCGAGAAATTAAATACACCTCAATCTCAACTGTGCGTCGTTTTTTTAATTCCCGAACCACAAAAACTTAAGCAACAAAAGCTTAAAGGATATAAGAAGAAAACTTGAAATTTCTTGAACGTATTATGACTGAATTCAAAGCATGAAAAAGAAGGAACCCCTGAAGGAAACTCAAGATTTGGATAAAAATATCAAGAACGTAATGCGCCATATTATGTAATACATTATTTTATATCTTTATATGAAATTATTAGAAATTATTTCACCAGAAAAATTAGAAAATATCGTTTGATAATCGGAGATAATTTATTAATTGATTGCATCATATTTAAGTGACAGGCAAATTACACTATGTGCAAAATAAGTACGTATGTACAATCAAAATTACGCAATATGCAATTGCTCCTGCGATCAACTATTCAAATGTTTGCCTGCACACACATCTAATTTTGAAATTTTCATTTGTATCGCGAATGAGATTCATCAAATCTGCAACATCCTATGTAATTGATAGCATTGGGTTCGCTAATTTCGTTGAAATAGCTATTATAACACGAGCGACATACGCAAAAGGAATTGCCGCCGATCGGAACGAGCTTTAATTACTTCTCACGCGTTCACGAGCACCGAAGCTCTACCGGGATTTTCAATTCGGAAAACGGCGGAGTAGATCATGCATGAAGGTGGCGACGAGAAAACGAGCAGCGATCGCAATGTGTGTGTGTGTGTATATGTTACGAAGATTGAGCGGTGACCTGTCACCGCTTCCACGGGGTGTGTTGTAAATGTAGGTGAAGAGTAAATGTCTATTTATAAAACGATGGAGAGACGATGGGGACCGGCGGGGGAGAATTTACCCCCGTGCGCAGAACACAGGTACGCTGTATGGGGCGTTTATTCAAACAGCGACTCCGCTACAGCGCCATTGATGCTGCGCATCGACTTCCGAATTTTCGCACTGTAAACGTCGATTAAAGAAACATTAAAGAAAATAACCGATTTTAAGATGGTAACGCTTCGACTAGCCAAGGATCATTTGTATAAAGATATACTTCTATAATAAAAATATAGGGGCATTCGTTTTAGTACGTCGAATGTATAAAAAAGGTCTCTACTTTCGTTCGTGCTACGACTATAATAAATCGGCAATAGCAAAAATATGAAGAAAATAATTATCAATTTTTATCACATAATATTAAAATTATTTATTTAGAATCCGTTTAAGAAGTAACTTGCATAATAATGCGCAACGTATACAATGTATTATGTATAAAAAATTAAATATCTTGTAAAACATTAAACGATTATTAATAATGTAAAATATATAGAATGTGGAATATGAATTAATATTAATTATCTTCAATATAATTTGTGCATTTACATGGAATCGCCAATAATTCCAGCGTACAGAAAAGCTGACTGATTGTTATTGACATGTTAAATTTATTATCAAGTTTAAGATTGAAATTTCATATTAATAGATCGGTGTAAATTTTTCTGGATCCAATTGTCGAGAAATCATCATGATGATCTAGAAAATGCGTCACACAGGACCGCACGGGAAATCCTCTCCATCACGATCAATTTTTATTTGTCAAAAAATAAATTTCATTACGCTTTCTTCCCATTGTCCTGTCTCTCTCTCTCTCCACCTTAATTTTATCTGCGTGATAGCAGGGACGTACGGAGCCGAGGCGCGCATAAAACTGACCGGCGCTTCGGCAGGTGCTACTAGTCTGTCGTCCGACGTGGCTCGCGGCAAATGTACGATACGTGCGAGGAAAAGTCGCGCGGCGTTCGAGTTACGAGAATACGCGAGGAGAAGTGCGCGCGATCGAGGGGGTCAATTTTTCGCCAAGGTGGAGCGGCTTTTCGAGCGGTAGCGGAAACGAAACGTGAGTGGAAAACGTCAGATGGGCTACACCGTCGAAATTCCTCGACGTCGCCGTTCGCCACTCGTTCGCTTCGGAGTTGCGCCTCTTGCGAAACTGCGTTTTAAAAGTCTGCATTCGCTTGCGAGGAAGATTTGGCGTAAAGAGTCCGTTTTCCATCAGAGTAGCAATTTTCCAAGAGTGGCAGAAAAGAAATGTGAGCGTAGCTCGCCGACAAACTTTGTCAAGTTCTTCGACAGCTTCGTTCGCCACTTGTTCTGCTTGGACTCTTTAAAAATCGCGTCTTAAAATCTACACATGTTTGCACTTTGTTGAAAAAAAAAAAAAATAAAGTTTCATTTATTGAAGAAAAAGAATAAGAAATATGACCGATTGAAAACTATGATTACAGATTTTACGTTCCGGCGCCAAAAAAATTTTTATTTTATTTTTTTCGCCATAAAATTTGACTTTTAGATGATAAATGCAAATTTAGCTGAACCTTTGTGATTCTTTTGGCCAAATTCTTCGTTTTTGTCATATTTATCATGTGGCACCTCGTGTGTAATTAATTCGGGCGTCCCACGACGTTGCTTTCATAATACTTTTGCGGATTATTATTAGACGCGTCCGTCGATGTCACATTTCCTTTTTCTCGAAAGAATTAATACGCCGCGAAGAATCCTCGCAAAAACGCGGAAGAATTGATCCTTTTCTAAAGCAAATATAGGAGCGATAACAGCGGCACGTCGGCGCGCCGATAGGGACGTTTAAAAAAAAAAAAGGAAAGTCACGAACGCGCGTGTGACGTGTAGGTACGTCGCGTTCGTGTCTAATCAGGCGGGTGTTTGCACGCTCTGACGCTTCTTCGCGAAAATCGCTGCATTCCAGCCCGGGGTACTCTGGCATCATGAACATCGATGAATTTCGCGTGCGCGGCAAGGAGATGATCGAGTACATATGCGACTACATCCGCACGCTGGAGGGCAAGAGGGTTACGGCGAACGTCGATCCCGGCTACCTGAGACCCCTGCTGCCGAAGGAGGCACCCCTCAAGCCGGAACCATGGGACGCCATCGTGAGGGACGTCGACAGCAAAATAATGCCCGGAGTGAGTTTGCGGTTGTAACGAGTTGCCGCGATTATCGATCCCCCTTCTCTCTCTCTCTTTCTCTCTCACTGTGTCTCTCTCTCTCTCTTGCCATTGATTTCAACCCCCTTTTCCGATATAAATAATGTTCGTGCACGTGAAAGAGAGAAAAAAAAGATAAATAAAAATCGTTTTTTCCTCTCTCTCTTTTTCTCGGCGACTTGCAAAATTAATAACGTGACATTCGATCAAATCAATCGCGATTTTTTTGTGATGAAGCAAGTTTTTCCGGATGCGCTTTTTGCGAGAACTTGAGGAAAAGTTAAGGTCGGTCCGTGACGTAAAATGTTTGTGATGTAATCTATATTATGTAAACTTTGTAAAAAAAAAAAATATTCTTAACCAATAATAACAGAATTTTAATAAATGGTATCAAAAGATATTTGGTAGCATCTAATGTTTTCATTCGAAAATCTAATAGTATGTCTAATTAAAAAGATAGAAATTTATTTTTTTTTTAAATGGAAAACCTACTAAAGAATCCATTTTACTTAAGACATCAGAATTATAGTTTAGAAAAAGATGAGATCTTGTAAATTAAGGACAAAATTAAGGCAGTCTCGTAAATTAAGATTGCCCAATGTGATAGAAAATGTTTAAAAATAATTTTAATCGAGCGATCGGTCGGTTGAACAATTGAAGGACGGTGACAACGTCACAACATTCCGATCTCCGTTTCCGACAGAGAGATAACGGCTTTGAGAACGACGCGTCGCGACGCGCGACTTTTTCATAAGCGCATGCGAAGTTCGTTCTTAATCCAATGCAACGTTATCGCGGTGACAATGAAAGTCGTGCCGTTGTCAACCGGCATTTCCGCCGTCTATTCCGTTGTCCCATTCCATCCCCCGTTCTCCTCGCGGATAAATCAATTTTCAGAACATAAAAGTAGGTTGCTCGACTTGACAATGAGCTTTTTTCAGATCACCCACTGGCAGCATCCACGATTCCACGCCTACTTCCCGTCCGGCAACTCGTTCCCCTCGATCCTGGGTGACCTGTTGTCGGACGCGATCGGCTGCATCGGCTTCTCATGGGCGGCCAGCCCGGCTTGCACCGAGCTCGAGACCATCGTGCTGGATTGGTACGCCAAGGCGATCGACCTGCCGACCGAGTTCCTGTCGGAGCAGAAGAGCGGCGGCGGCGTGATCCAGGGCTCAGCCTCCGAATGCATCCTGGTGACGATGCTGGCGGCGCGATCGCAGGCGATCAAGATGCTGAAGGAGCAGGAACCCAGTAAGGAGGACTCGGCGTTCCTGCCGAGATTGGTGGCCTACTGCTCCACGGAGTCGCACTCGTGCGTGGAGAAGGCGGCGATGATAAGCCTGGTGAAACTCCGAGTGCTCGAGCCGGATGACAAGGCCGCGTTACGCGGCAAACGACTCGAATCCGCCATCAGGGAGGACGTGGCGAGCGGTCTCGTGCCATTCTACGTATCCGCCACTCTGGGTACCACCGGCTCCTGCGCCTTCGACAATCTCGTGGAGATCGGGCCCGTGTGCAAGTTGTATCCCAACATCTGGCTACACGTGGACGGCGCCTACGCCGGTAACGCCTTCATCTGTCCGGAGATGAGGCCGTTCATGGCCGGCATCGAACATGCCGATTCCTTCAACACGAATCCCAACAAGTGGTTGCTGGTGAACTTCGACTGCTCCTGTCTGTGGGTGCGCAATCGAGTGAAGCTCACGTCAGCGTTGATCGTCGATCCGCTTTATCTTCAACACGCTCGCTCGGGCGAGTCGATCGACTATCGTCATTGGGGTATCCCGCTCAGCAGACGATTTCGAGCGTTGAAGCTCTGGTTCGTTATGAGATCGTATGGCATCAACGGCTTGCAGAAGTATATCAGGAATCACATAAGGCTAGCTAAGAGATTCGAGACGCACATGAAGAAGGACAGACGCTTCGAGATTTTGAACGACGTGCGGGTCGGTCTGGTGTGTTTCCGATTGAAAGAGAGCGAGGAGATGAATCAGGAGTTGCTGGCTAACATTAACGCGTCTGGTCGATTGCACATGATACCGGCTCGAGTGATGGGCAAGTATATCTTGCGTTTCTGCGTGACGAAGGAGGATGCAACTGAAGATGACATCGACTATGCCCTCAGCGTGATTGAGGAGCACGCTACGGAAGTGATGCTGGCTCACTATGAGGGCACGGAGGACGAGTACAGAGCGAAGGGCCCGAAGAGTCCAGCCGCTCTCGACAAGAAACTCGTCCGGAAGTTCAGCTTCACCAGAAGCGTCACCAGAGACGCTTACAAGAGATCCATTTCCAAATCCAGTTTGCACGACGGTGCGACGCCCATCATGGTCGTCGACGATAACTCGCAGGTCGACGCCATCGACGACGATCGTTTCTGCAGGTAGTTTCTTTTCGGATCTCTGAACGAATTCAAAGCTCATACTTTCGTGAGAATACGTCAATAACATCGAAGATATGATTTTATTTCCAATTTTAATTTTGTCTTCTATTTTTAATAAATACTATTTTATTCTCGTCTTTCTTCTTAAATATGACAGAAGATAATGCAAAATTTCTTCGATTCAAAAACTTCAAAAGCTTTCAGTTTCTTTCGCTATCACAAGCTTAATAATGATAACAATCGATGAAATATCAATTTCAGATCGTGACGATGTCGATGACGGTCCCCGGCGCCGACTCGGGACGACGTAGATGACAATAAAAAGGGTCCTCGCTACACAGCCGTGTGATGCGGAACTCTGGCGGCCCAAGTCAATTTACTGATTCTCGAAGTCGCGTTTGATAAGGACCGACTATCGGACCGATTACATCGCCACGTAAGTGTTTAATCAAGTTCGTCTCCGATCAAGTTCGCTAAAGACGATCGTTCGTTTATAGACGATGAATAAATCGTATATTATCTCGAACACGAGTGATTCCTCGTGACGACAAACTGCGTCAATGACACGTGAGATATTGAGCCAAATTTTGCGACAGAGCGTGAGATTCTTAAGCACATTTTAGACAGTCTGTAATTCGCGGCAGAATTCGGCTTAGACAATTTACGAACGCACATGCATAATGCAAAAGTATTCGATTAGTATAAGCTTTTTTTATTACGATCGAGTTTTTATAAGGACGAAGATTTTTATTAAAATTATAGATAGAATTTTGCCGCACATAGAAATTCTGTTCTGAGCTACGGACGATCTAAAGTGAGTTTTAGAGGCGGCTGCGCATATAGTTAACGTAGTCGTTTGATCTATTTTGGTATATACATATATATATGTGTGTATATATGTCTGTATAAGCGATAGAGAGAGAGATGAATCGATGTACATACGTAATACGTGATAATGACTGCCGATGTACGCATGGACTCTAATAGTTTTATAAAAACCGCTAGTGAATAATTAAAGTGTATCGATCTCAATAGATTTACAAGTGAATTAATAGCAAACGATTATACTAATCCTAATGTATATCGGATATATCAGAATTCTATTTTTTTCGCTAATGATATAACTGAAACTGCGAAGAGATATATGCGTCAATGTTGATACATCAACATTTACATCAACGTATGTAGAAGTTTAGATACGTGGGACAAAATTTCGATCTCAATTAGAAAAGAATTAATCAATTAATGAATATTGCTTAATATAGTGTCGTTATTGACTAAACTGATGTGATATCCGATAATCCATAAGAAAAAAATATGCAAAATTATAAAATAATTTATAATTAACTGAAAAAGTCTACAATTTCAGACACTATATAGTGAAGTACTAGAATTTCAGATAGTGGACGTCACTAACTCGTATAATTGACAATTGTACTGATCGATGTCGCATCGACCAATAAAAATAGATTTTAATTTAGTTATAGATAATTCTAACGATAGGGAGGAAAATCACAAAATAATACTTAAAAAAAACAAATGTACTTGCAAACTTAAAGATTTACAGATTTAGATTGATAAATAAATACGGGTCGATGCTACTATGAATATATTGATGTACGTTTGTCTTCGATTACTTGCTCCGAATTGTAAAAATCAATTTCAATACGTACAAAGGTAATACAGAAGAATATTACCCAATCATACTAGAGTTTCACGAATATGATAAGTAGAATGAAGTATTTATTTCATATGTACAGATGTTATAATAAAATTAAAGTTCATAAAATAACTGAATTTTCTTTCGTCCCCCCAATTCCGTTTAATTTTATAGACATTCATCTTTTTAATAAATTTCCCTTACAGTAGTCAAATCATAATCGTATTAAAAATTAACAATAAAGCCCGCTTTTTTTTATCATATAAGATATAAATAAAATTCTATCCCAAATTCTAGCACAAATTATAACTATCAAATAGGTTTTGTTTTACGATACTTAGAAATTCATATGTTAATAATTCGCAATTACTTAAATTTAAAAATAAAATATTTAACTTGATTTTTTTATTTAATTATATAATGCATTACTACCTTTTCTTTTCTCTCTCTTTCTAGGTATGTTTTATTCTAATAAAAATAAAAATAAAAATAAAAACAGCCTAAAAGGAATTCAAACATAAAATATAATTAACATCTACAAATCTTATATAAATCAGGGAGATACTACATATTTTAAAAATACATTAAAAAATGAGAAAAATTAGCAACATAATTTTATATAAATCGCCAAATGTTTGCTCCGTAAAATGTGCATGCAGTTATTGTTAAAATTTATATTTTTAAAAATTTCGGATTCATATATCAAATAAAATAAATTACAAAACTGCTGTATGCTAAGAATTATCAAAAAATTAATAAAAAATTAGCAAAAATTAATATATATAAAAAAATGAAGAAAAGTTATCTTATATATAAAATCCCAAATAACAGCAATTTATATATATATTACAAAATTTATACTTTTATTGTATGTCATTAAAAAAATCGAGATGCAGATACAATTATATTATAACTGATATATAGTCCATTCATTCATACACAATTCCATATAATTCATATATAGATCTAAATAATGTTGTCACATCTGTCCACACTGAGATATTGTCACAGGAATCTTTGGTTTATTGTTCGGTCCCGTAGGAACATTCTCTACTTTCCTCATAACGAGAAGACCATCGATAACTCTACCAAAGACAACGTGTTTGCCGTCCAAGAAATTACACTTGGCGCACGTGATGAAGAACTGACAGCCGTTGGTATCCTTGCCACTGTTTGCCATAGACAACAGACCAGGAAAGTCGTGCTTTAGTGTGAAGTTCTCGTCAGGAAACGTTCCACCGCTGTAAATGCTCAACACCCCGGTGCCATCGCCGTTGACAAAGTCACCGCCTTGTATCATAAAGTCCTTGATTACTCTGTGGAAGATGGTACCTTTGAAGCCCAGTGGAACACCGTCCCTTCTATATTCACCGGTGCAAAACTGTCGGAAGTTCTCCGACGTCTTTGGGCAGACATCCTCGAACAATTCAAAGATCATGCGACCTATCTCCGTGGTGCCCACTGACACGTCGAAGAACACAACCGGATTATTGGGATTTCGCAGCTGCGCCTGAATCTGGTTCCAAGTAGGCATGTTTGCTCACAGTGTTCTTATTGCTGGTTAGTTTAAACAAACACTTATTGCAGATTCTTCGAGAGGCTTTTAGTGAAATGTAAACAAGTACGTCAGAAAGAAATATTCTTTCCTATCCGTGGAGGTTCAACGCAAATATAACCTCAATGCCGTTACAGGTTAGGTTTCCTCCAGAATGGATTTTGCGTACAATTCACACAAAACAATCTAGGACTCTTGTCTCGAAGCAACGCCGGCAACAAAGGGTAAATTTCGCGTTATAATTCACTGCAAAAATATTTCAATGTAAATGTACCTCTCAACGATTCTCGAGATATTGCAAGTGGCAGCGCGAAACGATGAGAAGAGGCGTCCTGATATGTTATAATTTTCTCGACATTTTCTTTTAATTACAGAAAAGTCACTCACTGCGTCTCAGACGTCTTGTATTATTGCGGAATCAATTAATAATACGAAGCGGCACGGACGCCCAGATGCGTGCGTAGTCGCGAATATCCGTCGCAGTGGTGCTCAATTCGATCGACTTACCTTACCGACGACAAATCTCGAATTTCAGCGATGAATCTCAAATGATGACGCGATCCATCTCTCTGTTTTTCGAAGTATCCTACGCGATGACTCGAAACGACAAACACTCGCTGAGAAACTTTAAATCAAGTAGCAACGTGACCGCCGTTCGTGAGAAACTACGCGCGCTTACACACCACTTACGTGCTGTTGTGTATTTCCAGCGATTATCGACGAAAGTCACGTGACTTCTGTGCGCGCGAATTTCGTTCTCCACAGTCGCGTCGGGACGTTTAATTTCTTAGGAATTCTAAAACAGAAAGTTTCTTTAGTCCGCATTTTTCCTAGATTTTATTTTCCGCGTCGCGCTTTTTTTTATAAACTGTTGGAATTGATTTCAACACTTGTATAATGCACACATAGAAAAATCGATCATATATGAACAAAATATTATATGAAATAATTTTTTTTATTTGATCTCATATTTTATAGTATTAGCTATTTAGATTGATTTTAATTAATTGTTATTTCATTTGGTGCCTTTATTGATAATTTGTTGTATATTATTTATGGTATATACCCGAAAAAAAAATTATATATATATATATATATATATATATATGGACATATTTTCATATTTAATTATATATAATTGTATATAATTTTATATAATTATGAACATGAAACATTTTTTCCCGGGTATACATTATCGATATATTACATGATTTTTCATAACTGTACTTGATTTTTTAACTGTTTCCGAAATATAGGGGATGGTGACAGATTTTATAAAGTTATAATAAATCGAATTGAAGATTCGTGTTTCTCGCGTAGCATTTATTATGTAGTAGGATTTTCTTTCGTAACAGAAGATCTTGATGTAATTCTGTTTTTACATAAAGATTCGTTAGAGACATGTTAGTTCATACATTATTTAATATATGTCTACATGTGCTGTTGCATACAATGGTAACATTTATTTCAAGTAAAGGAGAGAGACATTTTTTTAATTCATTAGTAATCATTAGAATTTCATTGGCTTACAAACATATGGAAATAACGTTGTATAGAAAATAATATAACTAAAATAATAATGCTATCTATTTTTATAATCAATTATTTAAAAATAATAAATATTTAACCAAAAATATAATCTATATTTTCCCTTTACAAAAAATGTAAACTTTATATTCGTCATTAACGTTTAAATTAAGGGTAAACGTTAAGTGTATAATTAGAATTTATTTATCAATTTAATATAGATACAATTTGTATATAGCAAAAAGAAAAGAATCAAACATTTTTTACAACCGTCTAAGACTATCTTAACATTCATAATTTTTCGTTCAACTGGAATAAAAAGTTGCGATTGATCTCTATTAAATTACAGTAAGCCATTATATTGCAGAAACAGATCTTGTTTTTTTTATGCATACACTTGTATAGTAAAATATTTAAAAAATTATTTCTTTAGATCACAAATTGCTAAACAATTTTATATATATTTGAAAAAACTAAATAAATCATATGTAATTAATTCTAAGATAAAATAAGACATTAAATAAAAAATAAGACACATTTAAATAAAAAAATGTGTATATATGTAAATAAAACTTAATTACAGCATCTTTGAATTTAATAAATATGTTTAACGTGTATAATTAACTAAAATGTGTATTGTAACTTAGGTCTTATGTACATTAACTGTGCAATTTATTTACATTACCTACATATTAGAATCAACATCTTGTTTTACTTACACACTTTTCTAGAAATCAACTCGTTTAAAATTTACTTACGGATTGTAAATAAATCCTGTGCAATTTAAGTCACTGATAAGGGACATTCATCATGCATGTACTCATTACTTTCTACAAAATCATATTAATAGCATGTGAAATATCACGATATGCGAACAGCAAAGTGAAAATAATAATCTTCTTTATATGTGTATCTTGATGTGTTCCTTTAATGTAGTTTGGTCATCAAATCTTTCCTTGCAGATTCCACAGACAAAATCTTCTCCATCGTCGCTGTCGTGATTATACTGAACAATAATATGCGATGTTTCATCCGGTATTAAAGAATCTTGCTCGTCCTGGATATGATTATTCTTTTCCTCTTTCAGAGTTTGTTGAGTCACAACGTTCATAGGCATATCCGCGCCATTTATTTGTATGATCTGACTGGAATAATTCTCATGGTCTTGCGGATTTGGTATCGCTAGAACAGGCAGCGATTCGTTCTGCTTCGATATTATATTCAGAGTGTTGTTCTGCTTAGGAGACTGAATCAAATGTATCGTGGACATGTCGTTTTGCCTGACTGTTTCATCCAGCGCGTCGTCCACGGATTCTGCGGACATGTTTGTCGCGTCGTTTTGCTTATCTATAGCAATTATATCGAGAGGATCTCCTCTTTGATCCTGTTCCACTTTAAGTACCCGAATGTTTTCATCTTCTTTGCCATCCACGATGAATCGTATGTTGCTATGCTTGAACTCGGATATCGCTATAAAGCCGTCGCTACGTTTTTCCGTGGTAACTACAACAAACGCATTGTTTTGCTTCTCGTTTATAACATGCATATCGTCTGTTTTATCAGATGTATCGGTGATAGACAATAAGGCTTCGTTCTGCTCCGTCTTCGGAATAAAGTCCAAGTTCCGCTGTGCGTTCATGCCGCACGACTTTGACGATTTCTTCTTCGTTGATTTCGATTTTGGAGAGGTGTCGTTATTAGTTTTCGCCTTTGCTTCAGCTATCATCTGATCCGAATGTTTGACGATGTGTGCGCAGAGCTCGTCGCGATCCTGATTCAGAGCGCCGCAAAGCGGACACTGATACGGAGGATTGCTCACTTCCGTTTCGTTTCTTCCTGCTGCGTGAACCCATCGAACATGTTCGCGCAAGACTACCTTCTGATTAAAAGCCCTCGAGCACAACGGACATACGTGCGGTCTCTCCCCCGTGTGAATTCGTTCATGTTTCCTCAAAGTTCCGCCGTCTCGAAATGCCTTCCAGCAAAATTTGCAGCCGTACGGTCGTTCACCGGTATGTGTACGATTATGTATTAAGTATCCCTGTCGAGATGAGAACGTTTTCGAACAGGTATCGCATTGAAAATGAGCCGGACTTCCGGCATGCGTTCTACCGTGTTCCCAAAGACCTTGTCGCGACACAAAACTCTTCCCACATTCCGTGCAAGTAAACGGTGAATCTCCGGGATGTGCCGACAACCTATGCTCGTCCAGCTCGTTCTGCTTCTCAAATTGCGAGCCGCATACCTCGCAGGAGTGAGTCTTTTTACGATGAATCCACTGGTGACGAAACATCTTCTGCTTAGTCGTGAATTTCTTTCCGCATTCCGAGCAAGCGTGCTTGCCCCATTTATTGTTAGGCACACCTTGCTCCATGTTGTTCTGCATTATTTTCTTGGCGCAGGTGGTTTGATGGGTTGCTAAATGATTACCGTCTTGAAACTGTTTGTCGCAGTACTCGCACTCGATCGGCATATTCCAGTTTTTCGAAGCATGAATCTTCTCGTGAGACGCCAAAGCGGTCGCGCGTGAAAAATTCATTCCACAATGCTTACACTTGTACTGCTTGCTGCTATTCACTTCTTCTTTGTGATCTCGTTTATTCGTATTATTGTATCTGTAAAGCGTCTCGACTTTGACTATTCCGTCGGGAGTGTCGAATGAATTTATCGTAATATCATACTGTTGGCTGTTATTAACTGAATCATTGATATTATTTTGCTCGGTATACTCGTTAAATTGTGTCACTTCACCATTGGGCATCACTGTAAACTCTTGCAGCGTATCCATCTTGCTATCCTGATGATTTGACATTGTGGTAACTATCGATTGCTCGCTATGAAAATTGTATGACGAGACCGGCCATTGAACTTGACACACGTCATAGTTTTGTACAAATTGGACTGATGAAGATGATACTACCTGAGTCGTGTTTTGTGAATCAGGAGCGTGTTCTGGCCATTTCTTGAATGTTTCTATCGACTGAGAGATATCGTTACTCTGAGACTGCATGATGGCTCGTCCCGCGACATACGTGTGTATCTTCATGTGATTGGATAAGCTGGAAGGTCTCCGAAACTCGGAGCCACAGATGGTACATTTATGTGGCCGTTCAATGTGACGCATATGTGCCTGTGACATATGTGCTTGTAAACTGCTCTTAGAACGAAACAAGTTGCCACATGTTCTGCACGCATGAGGACGATCCACTTGATGACAAACCATATGATTATCCAAATCAATCTTTCTCTCAAATCTCTCTCCGCAAGTGGTGCAGGATAGCTTGGGCGATGCCTGACATACAGTCTGATGTTCAACCATTTCCTCTTGAGTAAAGAGATGCTTGCAGACCGAACAACTGATCTTCTTGTCTTCGAAGCATGGGTACATACCACCCAATTGACGCAGGGCTTCCACAGCCATAGACTCGTCGTCACCCGACGTATACTGCTGCTGTTCCTCCTGCTTGATGTACATTGGATACTCCACCTGATTATCGTCCTCCTCTTCCAACTGTTCCACAAGGATCTCAATGGTGCCTTGCGACTCTACGATGTCGGTACTAGCAGTGTTACTGACCGTGACCTCTGTAAGGCCTTCCTGGAGAACACATTCGTCGACAGGCTCGCATATTTCCTCATGAGATATCATGTTTCCCTCTATGGCATCGTGCACTTCCGTGACGGGAAACGTCACGTACTGTTCTGTCTCGTGAGTCTCCATTCCGCTCGCTACTTAAATTCCGTCAACATACATTAACGAGATGTATTCCAATGTGTACGACGATGCTTGAGGGAACCTAGTTTCACCTCAAGATACGTCTTCTAGGTTAAGTTGGGCCTTATCATACCTGGTGATCGCGCTCTCGTGTTTCTTCTATTAGTCGTCCGTGACACGAAACGACGATTATTGTGCACGATTTGCAGCTACCGAATAATATATATTCCTTTATTCGTTCCGTGCAAGTAGATACCGACACCATCCTGTACAGAAAGAAAGCTATGCAGTTTTACGTATAGTTTATGAGAACGTAGTGTTTGCAGTAATTTGAAGAGGCGTACGATAACGTGCGGAAGAATTCTCGGAAGAATTATTTGAGCTATCTAGATGATTCAATTAACACTATCAGCTGCGATGCTGCGGGGTTATTTGTAGAGTAGTGCCCCATATCGGGCACTGTCTGAAGTTGCGTGACAGTGGACAGCTTTTCGATGAGAGAGCTCTCGATATTTGCGAATAAATAACGTTACATAATACGGTGATACCGGCACGTCAGTTGAAATATCGACGCATTTTTAGATCAATTAGCAAGAAAGACATAAATAATAAAAGATAATTAAAAAGATTCTTTTTAATAATTAATTTTTTCCGTATTTTAGTTGCAAATTATATTTCTTGTTGTCGTTTAAGTGAAAATTACTTAAACGACAATACTCGGTACGAAAAAGTATTTAGAAAAAAAAGAGTGATAAAAGAAACAAATCTGAGATATTTTCTTAGCTCTGCACTTTATTTTACACTTCTGTCCTTAAAGTGAGATAGATATATATATCGAATCTTTAGAGAAGAAGGAAAATCGATATAAGTGTAAAAAGTGCAATTAAAACGATTAGGCCTCTTATCGCAAATAGCGGCAAACTTCATAGTATTTATCTGATGATACACGTTTCAAAGGTTGTATCTCGTGATTAACATGAACGACATTACTGTGCGATTGAAATAAGTAAGCGTAATAAACTTCTTAACAGCAACCTTTGACGAATAATACATACAGAAAAGAATTAAACACACATGGATAACAAATAAGTTAATAATTAAATATATTGCCGAACCATTAATTCTGTCATCATTTGATCGAAACACGTGTCATCATGAAACGAGAGGAAGAAACTTTAGCAGGTTGGAAGATTATATGGTGGTTATTTAAATTATTCGGTTTCCCAATCACTATTCCTTGGCTGGTGTATCATTTTTATGATATTATGCAGCAAAAGCGAAAAAAAGCAGCTCTTGGCAACAAGGTAACAGCTTGTGAAATTTTTCTGTTACAAGTTCAAAAATATGAGCAAAGTATCTCTCTGAATATCTATTTGAAGATGTAAATATTTTTGTGGAATTTGTTGCAATTCAGGTTGTCATGATAACTGGCGCTAGTTCCGGCTTGGGAGAAGCTTTAGCTCATACATTCTACAACTCGGGTTGCAAAATTATCTTGGTATCTCGCAGAAAAGAGGAGTTGGAGAGAGTAAAAAATGATTTGATGAATACTCATCAAGTATGTAGCGTGATACTTATTTTAATTGGCAAATATATTGGATATCAATTATTCTATACTTTTCTTTCAGACAGTTCCAACCTACCCACCTATTGTTTTATCATTGGATTTAACTGACATTAATAACTTGAAAGATGAAGTATCGAAAGCTATAATGATACATGGCAGAATTGATATTCTAATTAATAATGCTGGTATTTCATATAGAGGAGAAGTTATCGATACAAATGTCGATGTAGACATAAAAGTAATGTTATCGAATTATTTCTCTCAGGTTGCATTGAGCAAAAGTAAGTATATCAATTAAGAGAATTACTGCTGTAATTCATCATTCATCATTCATTATCGATTTACAGTTGTTCTCCCATATATGATAAAGCAACAATCTGGTCATATAGTAGGCATGAGTAGTGTACAAGGGAGAATCGCTATTCCATTTAGGTAAGTATTTGATTATGAGTCAATGTCTATTCTTTTTTTAACAAATTACTGAATTACTAATTTTTAGATCCGCATATGCCGCATCTAAGCATGCATTGCAAGCTTGGTATGATACTGCAAGAGCAGAGTTATCTGATCAAAATATAAAATTTACAGTCGTCAATCCAGGATATGTCAAAACATCTCTTTCTCTTAATGCCTTGACAGGAAATGGGCAAGTTTATGGAAGTTAGTAACTATGTTCTTATTGGAAATGCTAAATTAATATATCTTATTCTTCTACGTATGTAATTTTAATATATATATTATTTTATTATAGAAATGGACAAAACAACTGAAAGTGGTTTTCAACCAAAATATGTAGCTGAATGCATTTTAAAATCTGTATTGAAGCAAGAGAAGGAAGTTACTATTGCATCATTTTTACCAAAATGTGCTATAATACTTAGAACATTGTTTCCTTCATGTTATTTCTGGATTATGCAAAAACGTGCGAGAAAATTAGCACGAGACAAATAATATTTTGATTAAATATCACAGGTATCTATGTATTTTTTAAAGATAATGTGATTGTTTGTGTGGGCTTATTGGATTGTTCACGCAATTATGTACATATTTTTATATAAAAAAATATCTTATATAATTATATAATTTGATAGAGTATGGATATTTGTAAAACTAACATCCAAGTTATTATATATTCATATTTATGCATTCATATTTATACAAGGGATAAATAAAATACGCTATTCAAAAGTATATTTTATTCATATCGTAACCACTCTCTGACTAGTGGAGTATCTTTACATTATGTACACTTTATTACTTTGAATTTTTAATTGAAACTGACGCTGAAATGTTTAGATGTCAAATATTTGTGTTATCCATCTCTCGATATGAGGCTCATAAAATTAACGGAAATTCCATATCTTAAATTTTAAATGATAAAGATCTTATAGTTATTCGAGTATTATATATTTTTGTTATGTATATATTTGTAAAATATTAAAATATAATTTAAGGACAAAATATATTATATATATATATATATATATATATATATATATATATAATCAAATTTGCAATAAAAATATATAAATTTTTCACAAGAGTGATAGATAGCACATCTATTTATAGTACTATTCAATGTGTTATTAAAATTATCATTTCTTTTATTGTTAACACTTCATTTAATTTTTTCTATTTATTTAAGTGGTACAAACTTACTTAAAATATAACAATTTTAATAAGAAAAAATATGTCTACCATAAGAAAATCTGAATTGTCATGACAGATTTAGCCATTCCAATATCCCGTATATTGATCACATTTTCATATGCCTTTCTTAAGTTGTATTATTTCTATTCTTTACTTTAATCTAATGAAACAGATTATGTAAAGAGAGAGAAAACCATGATAAAAATTATATCACATAAAATATAATTAAATGTGATATTAAATGTAACATCGAGCGATTACATGCATTAATCACTACATAATTTCATGTAATCACTATGTATTAGTAGTTACATTGTACATACAAATATAAAATGCAACTACAATACTTGAGGCATACTGAAAAAAATTTAATGTACTTCAAATAAAACTTTGACTGATTGCATTTTTTGCTACAATATAATTTTTTGCTAACAATAGTTAGCTTATTCTGTGCAGTGGACTTTTCTTCTAGTATTGTAATTCATTAATATATTTGGAGAAACAAGTCTTTAATAGAAACACGTTCAACAAGTTCCTGCGCTTCGTGTATAAAATAGGAATTCTTTAGAATGAAATCCAAATGTATGGATTTCCAGATGTTAATCTCATAGTTCTTATTTCTTAAATTTTGTGCTATACTCATTACATAACAATATAACGATATTTTAAAATATAATAAAGTATATATCTGTTATCATCCTAAGATTGATGTGTAATTTCTATATTTAATGTTCAGAATTATGTACACTGTTCATCTTTTGAGCCTCTGTGTCGATGTACATACAAACGAGAAAATTTCGTTCGTGCGATCATAAATTTTGTATCATGTTTGTATCATGGGAGTTCATATAATATAATGTACAGAATTTTAATTTTTTTTTGTTATCGTTAAACATTTATAGGAATGTTTGCGACGCCAACTTCCATTTGACGGGATTGATGCAAATGAGTTTCGTACACGCATTTATGATGAAAAAATCTTACTCTATATATTTATGATTAATAAAATAATAAAATCTAAAATTACATTGAGTTTTTATGGTCAACATATTTCTGATATCATACTAGTTCAACATAGATTGTTTTGTTGGGTGAGAAAATCTAGGCAATATACCCTTTGACATATCATACGTATTGTATTCTCTCTCTATCTATTTTATTTACAGTCTAAAAATACATACTAAATCCATATGTACCATTGTAAATTTAATCATTCTAAGAACACTTATGTCAATATTTCTTTTTCTTCGTTATAGAGACTGCATATACATGGTCTTTCCAGCTTTGCAATAATTATTTTTGAAAATTGTCAAGATGAAGATCACAAAGTAACGATCTTAAAATACAATGTAAAAGCTCGGATAAAATCTGGCTCTTTACTTATATTTATGTGGTTTTAATCATCACATAAGCAGCATTCACCTGCGAGGTAGTATCAAAAAGTGTTATAAGTCAATCGTTAAAATAAGAGAATACTTTGTGTCATAATATACCACGGCATGAGAATAAACGAGTTTGCACGTTTCTGTCAGCCAAGGAATTTTGTAGGCCTACTACTATGAAACTTGACATCATATGGGGCCTACCTTATTGTTTCATTCTGGCTTAAGTCAAAACCGATGTCAGTAATAATTTTTTTCACTTGAACGCCTGATACACTCTCCAGGCAGTAATGCCGAAGGCTGCCAATGTAATGGTCGTGTGAAGAATTCGTCTCCTCTTATCATCTTTCCTTACGAGAAACGTCGGAGACGACGGACCTAGAACAGCTAATAGCTCAACGTGTGGTAATTTGCTGGTATCAGTCTCTACTTGGTACTGGCAGCAGGGATCAAATTGCCAAGAGACTGTATATAATCCGCAGGTTATAACCGACGTAAAACCTAGTGGACCACATATGTACGGCCGATCGCCCCACACTAATCCTGAAAGAGATACCATCAAATATTTTTAATCACCAATATAATTTTGAATCACATTAGGTTGGCATTTCATTGTATACGTGATATAATTTATTAAGATTAATTATACATTACACGAAGCTTTTATATATAAATTAAGCAAACCTGTGATGATCGCAGCAAGACCCGACAACGCGGCAGTCTTGTGAAGACAATTTCCTACCGCTATCCATCTGGAGGTTTCATCACCTAATTTCGACGGTTCGATAACAATTAAACTGCATTCCGACTCCAACGCTCGCTCTAACTCGTATTCAAATGTCTCGTGAGCATTTTCATTGTCGTACACTTCCCTGATAATGGCAACATTAGAGGATTCATCCCTGCGAGAAAAGAAAATTAATATACAGACTAACTTTTCAATCTGACGTTGTATTTCGTAGCAGCAGAATCAAACATCATATTTCTGCAACGTAATTGCGTTCGCGATATTTATGTAATTTGTATCAAGCGTGCCAAGGTTATATCTACAAGGAAAATTTTTTTCAATGTAAAAAAGTTGGATTCCTCTTGTATAATTAGGTTAGTTTAAAGTTCGTTTACGGTCTTACGTACGCTACATAATTGCGACATACGCGTCACAGAGCGTCCTACAGTAAACTTTGAGATTTCTTTCTTTCGTGTGTTATGTAAGACATTGATTACAGTCAATCGACGTAAGATTTGTTTTGGTCGCGTACCTATGGATTTCTCCTCCCGGCGAAATTAAGATCGAAGCGGCGTACTTTTGTACGGCGTCGTGATTTGACGTCGCGATTAAATATCACAATAACGAGATGAGACGCGTGCATGTACATATATATACATATATATATATATTAAAGATCCAAGAAAGAACGATAGTGAAAGTGACAGGAGCCGATGCGGGCCGCTCTATCGGAGCGACGAAATCGGAGTCGCGACTAAAAATCTCCTCTCCGTCCCGCGAAATCGCGTCGGTTGTCGTCGCGAATTCAACAATTTAACGTCTCCCCCCAAAGCATCCGGAGTCATGCGAGGTCCAGGGATGAAATATTAAAGATTAATTCGCCGCGCGCCGCGACGGTTTTGAGGTTAATTCCGTTGCAATGGCGACGGGTGGAAAACGCGTCGCCGAGACGCCACTCCGGCGACGTTCCTCTCGCGCGAGAGGCGTCGCGACGCCGCGGACGGCGCGGGGAGCGATCCCCGTCTACGAACCTGTCACCAGCTTCATCTACCATCTTCACCGTCGATCCCGCAGATACTGAAACGGCGGTCTGCATCGGACCGGAAGAAAAAGCATGACTCGCCGAACCGGACGCACAAATCAGCTGATGGAGCGCCGCGGGCGCGCGCGAGCGCGCGCGCGCCACTCGCGCGACTCCGTCGGTTTCCGGCGATTTTTAAATTCTCTCTTGGACGCGGCGGTAGACGTTTGAACGTTTCCGGTTTTCCGAAAAAGCGAGTATGCGAATCCCTTTCTCTCGTAAGTTTCGCCGCTTAACATCGCGCAGGCCTCGAACAGAGCGACGATTCTGTCAAGGTATAATAACTTTAACGTAATTTTCGGAACGATTGTTAATTTTGTTCGTAGTACCCGACAATAATCGTGCGATTAGAAATATTGGACGATCGATCGTGCCGCCATTATGACGCGTTTGCACATCTCGTCTCTTTGCTTCATTTGAGCACGTCACGCACACAAATTGTGTATCGTTTTATTATTTAACTTATTTAAATGTTGAATTTGAGAACACTCGTGCATATGTCAGCGTTGATTAATTAAATATGACTTAACGAAGTCAATCTCATTGGTAAGATACATATCGCTCATAATACATTTAATATGAAATAAATTTGTGAAATATTTGGAAGATAAGAATATTATTTGTAATTAGCTTACATGCAAATTGGTCGATATGAGATAAATGAAATCGTATTTAGAATGTCTAATTTTTAATTTAACTCGAAATAAATATTTTGGCCACGTTATCATCTTAAGCCTACAATTTAGCTCAGTTCCAAATTAAAGTTCTAGATTGAGCCAATCGAAGTATCTGCACAAATATTTTTATGTTTTTCTGTAAAACAAAAATTACAATTTCGGAAGAAACGCGAGAAATATTAATTTAAATATAATAGTATTTTTCATTCTTCAAAATAATTTAAATTATTATCGATCACTCCAAATGTTGCGTGTCATTATTATTCTTATAAAAATTCGATTGATCGAATGCGCCATCTTTAGGCGCAATACTGCATCTTGTATCTTTACGCCATATTTGAATTTTCCAACGCGGAGTGGCTCGTTCGTCATCGAGCGCGCGCGCTGTTTCTCGCTTCATTTCTTATACGTCGATTTTCGAAGATTCGCGCGAGCTACCTCAACAAAGAAGCATGTAAGTCTGTTTCCTTCGAGTTTGATATCAAACAGATATTTTCGGAACGTCAGAGAGGAAGAAACAAATAGCACGGAAAGAGACGAACGAGACAAGCCTTACGATCACCATTTGTTTCATTCGTACGTCTCAGCCGTTCCGCGTTTCAAGCGCGAGAACGAAACACGCGTATCTACATAAAGGGGAAAAAGGGATGCGATGTAGAAAACATTGACGAAAGCTGAAACGAAACGGCTACGATTCATCCCGCGCTTATTTTCTGATTTCAGGATCCGGGAATCGACGTCGCGCGGATTTCGAGCAAACGGGATCGCGCGGGATCGTCGATAATCGCGGAAGTTCGGGCGATTACGCCGTGGCGGCGCGGCGCGCGATAGGCGGGGGACTACATTCGCGATCGCGCGTAGTGACGCGGCGCATAGTGTGTTCCGCGGTCGGCCGGGCGTGAGACGGCGGAGCGCTGGCCGGAGCGCGCAGACAGAATTAAACGGGGCGAGATCGCAGATGGACGTTCGCGCGAGCGTACTGTACACGGGCAGGGCGACGCGTCGCCGTGCCGTCGTCGTAATTTCGCCCGTCGTGGATCGCTCGCGCGCGCCACTCGTTTCTACCACGCGAGATTAGGATTGCGCGCCCGCCGTCGGATCCCGTCGTCGCGGTTGACACTCGAGCGAACGAGGACGGGAGCCGTTCGCTCACGTCGACACGATCGGGAGTTTGCGGGAGTCCCTCGGCCCCCCCGGCGCGACAAATCGCGGGGCGCCGATAATTCGAGCGCTCCGAAGCGCGCCGCGAGACCCGATACGCCGTGAACGTCGGCACACGTGCGCCCGACCCGCGTCTGCGCGCGGCGAGTGACATGTTTTCGAATCCCCGACGGCATTCGGTAGCGGTCGACTCGCGTGACAATCGGCGGCGAGAGCGGATTCGGATTGACGGCGTAAATCCACGTGCTCCACGGGAGCGGAGCCGAGCAGCGGCGATACGGAGAGCGGCGTGGAGAGGAGAACGCGAGGTCGTGGCCGCCGCGCCGCCTCGATCGAAGAGGGATACGTACGAGAGGAGCGCGCGCGGCGAGTGTGTGAGTTACGCGGCGCCGAGTGGGGGCGAGGCGAGTGTTTCGACCGGATCGCACTGACAGTCGACGAGGAGTGTGTTGTACGCGCGGGTGTGCATATACGCGGCTGCGCTGCGCTCGCCCGCGAGGAGCCGTGTGAGTCGCGATCGTAAACACGCAACGCGACGACGTAACGCGGCGGACGGTGAGGCGTCGCGACGTTGATCCTCGCATCGAGACGAGGCCGACGGTCGCTTCCGATCCGCTTTCGTGCGAGGACTGTCGATATCGCGATTTTCTCCTGACTGGAGAAACATTGACTGTGGAACATTGGCCGAGTGTGCGAACAAGTGCGGGCGTTTCGACGGATTCCGCGTCGCGCTCGGCGGCGGCGGACGAACTCCGAGATCCGACGGCGGATGACATTCTCGCCGGGAACAGGGCTGGCGGCGAATCTCTCGGAGTATCACCGGCGCGGAGTATCGACGCGTCAACGACCTCGGTCCCGTCCGCGATCCCGTAAAGGAGCTTCCGAGTCGAGCGAGAGGCGCGCGTTATCGCCGCACGAGATCGTACGGCGTTTCGCGTATCGAGGCGAAGGTGTCACGCGCCTCGTCCGGAGGAGCCGTGCGCGTACGCGCGCGCGCGCGCTCGCGTGTGTGTGTGTGAGACCCTGGACGTGAAAGTGACACTTGGGCGAGCAAGCGGGAGTAAACACTTCCTGGAAGCGGCGGTTCCCGGACGACTTACCGCTCGCCGCGAGGAACGGAACCGGTGCCGGCGCCAGCGACGGAAGCGACGGAGAGGAGCGGATCGCGCGCGACGAGGGCGTGAAAGGAGGGTAGGAGGGCGATGCCGTGCCTCGGCTGCGATCGCGGTTAATTCGCACGTGTCGCGATGTCGGGTGGCACGGCGGGCGGCGTCCGCGGCACCGGCGCCGAGTGCAGGAAGTTCGCGCCGAACATATTCAACAAGAGCAAGTGCAGCAGCTGCTTCAAGCAGAAAGAGGAGCACAGCGCGGAGGCTCTGGAATGCAACAGGGTGAGTTTTGCTTGATGGACTCCTTCCATCTCCGTTTCTCCGCGACCCTCTTCCTCGCTCTTTCGATATGATCCGGCTTTCGGCTCCTCTTTCGCTACCGCCACTCCCGCCTTCTCTCTTTCTTTCTCCGTCTCTCTCTCTCTCTCGCTTACATAACTATGTACGTAATTATAGTCGTTGAATGATTGTCCGAGGGATTCGTCCTTTTTGACGAACAAAGTTGAGAGCGAAATTGAATTGCAGTTTCGGGAAAGAATGCTTGTTACTCGAAATACGAATCATCTTCGATAACGCTTTTCGAATTTAAAAAGAACTTTCAATCCTTTATTAAAAATATATATATCCTGATTTTATTTAGATTAAAATTTAATAGTCATAACGAATTCAATAATTATTGCAATAATTATTCAATATATTGCGAGAGATTAGAGATTTAATTTCTTCGCGTAAACTTCGATCTATTTTCATTTAATTTTTTATTAAGACTATTTACAATTTATCTTATTGTGTTAAGACTGTTTACAATTTATCTTATTATATTATTGCAAGATATAAGATGTTAATTTCAAATTAATTTATATATATGTGTATGTCTTGTACATACGTCGTATGTTTTACTCATGCGTGCTCCTCGGTTAGAAAACTTGCGTTCTAATCTGAGACACGATAAATGCTTCTCCGTTTCTCTCCATATCGCTCTTTCGATATGATCCGTCTTCTTTCCTCTCTCTCTCTTTCTCTCGTACTTGAGCGCCCGACTCGGATCTTCTTCTCGCTCGCCCTCGAATTCCATCCCGAGATCGGGAACGAGCGGCGAGAAGGAACGAAGGTCCTGTGTCGGGACGTCGACGTTATGTAAGATCCGTCGTTCAACAAATCGCTTCGCGAACGCGACCGCACGTTTCGTTCGCTTGTCCTTCGAAGCGACATCCGATCTTCCGACTCGTTTGCATCACGACAGTCGCGGTTCGTTAACTTTACCTAGCCACATCTCGCGCCGCACCTCCCCGGATCGATGTGAGTAAAAATGTTAGTTTATTCGATCGACGTTACACAGTGCCGCGAGCACTCGCGAATCAAATTATTACGTAATCTACGCGAGTATCGTGCATAAAGTTCGAAACGAGCAAACGTTCCGGCATTGAAAATAGATAAGTACGATGAGATAGGGATATTTCAGACAATATATTGCGAAATTTCATGTAAATTTGCATGTACGTATTATATGAACGTACAATGCCGGCTATTATCATTTGACGATGTCGAGAGTCATGCCGCTGCGCAGTTATTTGCTGCATCGTGCGTCTTTTTTCGCAGCAATTTAATATTTAGACCGCTTTCGATCTCACGTTGCTTCGTAAACCCGCGTTTTTTATGACGGTTAATCATGCGCGTATAACGAGCGACAATTACGCGGCAATTTAGGGGCACGTCTTAAGTAAGTGTATTATAAAATCTGGCGCGTTAAAAGAAATTGCTTGAGAGCAAAAGGAAATTTTGGAGCCGACTTGCCTTAACATCGTTGCACATGAATTTAGTCTGTACATGTATGAAAGAGTTAGTGATTTCTTTAATCGCATATGAACAAAGCTAGTATTGAAATATAATTGAAATATAATTTTAGAACGTTCAATGGTATATATAGGTGATTGTATATAAACTCGAAATTAGACCTTACGTCATATTATACAATACATCATTATACGTATTATTATCATTACATTTATATCTAAAAATTAATTTCTCTCGCCTTCGACATCCGAACTCGACAAAATCATGTTTCTTACAACTTGAAATATTTTTGTATATATTTTTCAGGAATATCTATATATTTGCTAATAAAAAAATCAAATGAATATAATTTTAATGAATATAAAAAAAATTTATAAACAGCGATCCGTATTGATTCTTATATTAAATATTAATCAAATATTAAAAATCATATCGATGCGAATTAAGCATCAAATTTATTAAAATATATTTTATAAAAGATTTACAATGTAATGATTGCACTGTATGCTGCACATAATAAATCAGAAACGAAAATATAATGTACATATTACATACTTTGTAGAAATATTTGATTTGGCTCTGCAGAGTAGAATAAAAATACTTTAAAGAAAGATAGTCTCGCTTCTTTAATTTGAGAGTATGTGCAAGATACCGCTGCGTCACGATCGAGAATACAAATACATCTCCCGATGCAAGTGTACGTCAGAACGAGAAAGGAATCTTTATAGTTCTGCTTTTTTCGTCTCGTATAATTTTTATTTACGGCGGGATCTTGAACGGGCCCGTGAAAATCATGAAAGAGACAGAGGACTATACAGAGAGTTAGAGAGGCAGAAAGAGAGAGAAAGAAAAAGAGAGGAAAGGAATATGAAATAAGTAAATGAGAACATTAAAAATCAATTCGCGCTGTACCGTATCGAGGATAGAAGATCGTGATAGCGGAATCGTTGTATTTTCGTAAACGCGTCTTTTTTTTTCTGTACGTGAAATCGCTTTTTTATACCGGTCGCCACTTTACCGTTCGTTTTAATGGTTCATTAATTGTCCAAGTTAATTGTGCTATCTTTTAACTAAAGTTATAATGACGCAAGGAATTGTCGTTTGCACAAAATTATTTTTGTATACTATAACGTTAACGTTGGAATTTTTTTTCCATTTTTATGCCATTATAATAAATTTCACGTTGACGATCTGGCATTATGACTGAATTGAAAATTGGATGAACTATTTGTATTTGCTTCATTTTTATCAATAATAATACTTGACATATTTCGTGGCAAGATTGAAGGCTAGAAAGTAAGGGAAACTCTGAAATTTTTTCACTCACATATTCTCTTATTCTTCTATTTAATGGCAAATTTCTGTAATCTTAACATAAATAAATAAATAAATGACTAATGGCCATTTCCAACATAGATTAACTTCAATCTCGGTTCAACTTGTTCTTCATCTTTTAAGAATTAGAAAAAGACGAAGAGTTGAACCGAGATCAGAGTGAATTTACGTCGATGAAAATGACAGGCATAGATCAAGGTTCAATCGTTGTTCCGTTAACCCTAGTTTAATCTCGCGATGATTTACCATTTTGCATATTTCCGAATAAAATTGGCGGATTAAATTTGTTGGCGCGCGCTCAGGGTTCGCCGATACACGGCTGTTTATTCCCGGTCCTCGCGCCGTTGCGAAATTTCGGAATGTCGGCAGCCTTGCGACCTGTTCTCGGTGCATTCCAGCCATCTCTTCCTCCAGCACCCCTACGAGAGAAGAAGGCCCCCTCCGAGAGTTGTTGGCCTGTCGGCTCTCGCATGGATGCGGTATCTCTGTATCGGTTTATTCTCCCCTTCTCGCTTTCTCCCCCTTTCGCGCGGGGGCCGTCTCTCTCCGTCTCTCCCACGTGATCGCAAATAACGTATGCATACGCGAAGCTGTATTTCTTTACCCGTTGGCCGTAGTACGGTTTTCCCGGTAAGCTGGTTTCGGTAACCACGACAGATAGGGAGAGGGAGAGAAAGTTATCGATGCTGATTCGTCGATCGGTATTATTACGTGTCTTTTGACACGTTGCGTGTTATTTTTCGCAGGCGAAAGTATAATTTTATTCGCTGTCTGAAAATCCCTGTAAAATTACGTAAATCGATCCGTGAGACCTCGCGATAAAAAGGAGGAAAAGAGATTGATTTTTATTCGTCTTCCAAGGAGATATTTCCACCCCTGCACATATCTCATTTGTATATCGTAAGATCTAATTTCAGCGGGCAATGCGAGAATATACAGTCGTACCGCACGATAGAAAATACGATTAACAAAAGAAATCGGTCTTATTACGCGTGTATGTACGTTGTTGTTCTTGACTAAAGAGACCCTTGGGCCATGCTCGCTCGTGACCGGCCATTATCGGCGTGCAACTTGGTATTTTCAGAGTCCGATTACTTCTTCGTGAGCGCCTTCGTAAGTGCCTTCGAGAAATAATTTCCTGGGGTGAGAGAGAGAGAGAGAGAGAGAGAGACGCGGTTGGGACGTACCTTAAATTTTGATCCGGTGAAACGATTCTGAGACGTCTTACGGTACCTCGGGCTTCCTCCCGGGTTTTGCGAATATCTTCTCTTGCTATCGAGTTCCCGATATTTCGTAAATACTCTTTTTTTTGTTCATATCTACTTTAACTTTTAGTAACTTGACATCTCTTAATTGTAATTAGAAAATATTTTATCACTTGCTCTCAGAACTTTGTTGATATCACAGACGTTCGACGAATTTTTATTTTACTCGCACAGAAAAAACGGTTTTGCTGAAATTTTAGATTGATACAGATCGGAAAAGTAATTTGAATTATTAAAATAATTATGTAGAACGCTCAAACTAGTTGCTAAAATTTTGTTCATTATTTTCAAAGTTCCAACAAATGTATTTCGATGGCAACAAAAATTATTTTCAGATCTGTATCCAACAAAATTTTAAATCCCTCAGCAAAATTCTTTTCGTGCGTGTAAAGGAGAGAACTGCACCGCGACGCACTGAAATAAGTATTTAGAAAGATATAGAGATAATTTGTGTTGCAACGTCAGGTTAATACAGCTAGGTTAATCGCCGCCACTTTGTGCGCGATCTTTGAACTTTGCGTACTCTCGAAAAATCGTGTATTTATGTAACACGCAGCAACCTTGTTTTCCAATTTAACCGAACGCCGCGGCATTCGTGACTCGATCGACGCACGCACACGATACTTAATTAAACAGCGGTTACGATCGAGGAGAAATTCCGGATTCCCCCCCGGGATTCGATTGATGGCAATTAACGCGCGCTGTTACACAACCGACATCGGCCGGAGAAGTCGGTGGCGACTTTTTTCGTTCTTCCCTTTATCCGCTTTGTCTCGTTGATGAGATCTCGGCGCGGCAGCGGCCGTACAGCCAATATCTATCGCTCGAGGAACCGATGCGGATTTAATAGCTTGGAATGGAATTTCACCTTCTAATGAAATCGGACGGCTGGCTGCTTTTAGCGATTAGCGTGCGGAGATAACTCCTACGCCGGAGTCACGTGAAATGGAAAAACCATTAATTATCGAGTCAATCGAGTCACGAACGTTATCGTCGCGCACACGTTCGCGATTTTTTGTCGCTGCCTATTGTACACACCGTGAAAATGACCGCGTTAAACGGGGGAGGGGAGATAGATATTATATTCATCAATTATGAAAATGTGAGAAGTAAAACTTTTGATGCGTCAGAAAGATAAAGAACGGAACGTGCATATTTTTTGAAACGGGATATGAAACGTAGTCTATACGCCGCACCGTAGCGGAATGTTTACCATTAACATCTTTTTATCTTCTTTATTGCAAAACTTTATTACGAAAACTTCTTTTTCGTGCGACGTAAACAAGTAAAGAGGGTCACGCGAATTAACATTCCAGCAGTGACCGAGCTAGTTCTCGGTTTATTGTTCGTATATTTTTATGCGTAATCAGGTTTCCACTTTGGTCCGAGAGACGCACTTTTTTTCCTTCGATGGGGAGTAATTTTCGTCGCGAGGTTCTTTTTTTCGCGTGGAATAATCGGCAATTAAATGAATTTATTGCAAAACAACGAGCTCTCTTTATCGCGTTTTAATTAATATTATTAAGGGAATATCTACCGGTGGTCTCTTAATTAAAGTCAAATAAAATATCAATACTGCAGGACCTTTAAATCGAAGTCTGGCTTGAGAAGCCTGGCTTCGAGAAAGGCAAAACGAATCTATAAAATTGGAGGCTATTCAGTTTGCATGCGCGCGCAAGATCTGCGTGATTGTAATAACAGTTAAGCGAAAATGACCGCTCTCGACGACGATTTATCCGATGGAAGAAGATAAACGCTATCAGTTGCATGCGCAAATACGAGATCTCGATATCGCCACGCATCTTACGGGTTGTTGACGCAATTTGTTCGCGCGTTCATTACGAGTATCATTCCGTTTCTTAACTCTTAACATTTAATTTTCTCAATTGTTAATCTTGCTGAATTTTTTTCTAAAAATTTAAATTCTACCACAGATGTTTACGAAATCATTGTGCATAAATAAATAAACGATTGTTACTGAGAAGTCATAATTTCAAGTGTACGACATTATAAATTGAAAAAGAGATATTCAGTGATTCGACACGGCTCGAGGCATTCCTCACGATATTTACGATTTCGTGATTACATCTACGTACACGTACAATACGTGCAGTACAAGGTAGCATGAATACATCCGCGTGCTCGCTGAATATAAATTTCTCTTCAAAAGCGTCTGCTTTTGTCATGGCCCCCAGAAATTATTAATACAAACGATAAAGATCGCGCTATCGTACTCGTTTCACAAAAAAATATCGTTGTGTCCTACAATACTGAAAAGAAGTTTTATTTATCAGTAATCCACTTTTAACACAATATCTACTTATTTTAAATATACAATTTCTTCTGCATACAATGCAGCAGAAGTGTCACTTAATATTTCTTTTTTTTTGCTGACAATCTCTAGAATAGATATAAAACATCGAGTGTTTATCAGAGACTTTTTTTTAGCTCGCGACAGGCTTTATCTGACACGTAGATCGAAATTCGCCGAAAGGCTTCTTGCGAAGGGTAAACCGTTGAAATTTGTAAGCGCGGAGGCTTACAGCATGAAGTGCACGTTCCGCAAAGTGTGCGTTATCGCACAGGTTTGAATTGTTACTCGTGTAATAGTCGCCGCCGCGAATTTATATAGTGTTAAAATCGCGCGGTTTCGAGCCTTAAAGAAACATCGGTATGCAACTGTCGCGCGACGAGAATTTTTGGCTTGTCCGATTCACGGGGAGAACTTTTTATCGAAAAAAATATCTTGATGTAAAATTTTAATGTTGAATAGCAATTTTAAACGGCAAATATGAATTATCTCCATTTGTTTGTGAATCTTATCTGTCTTTGATGTCTCTGTCTCGAAGACTTTTCTCTCTTTCTCTTCAGACTTTATTCGAAGAATTTTAACGATATCGTTAATAGCCAATTTAATTATATTTTTCTACACAATTTATTAAAATTTATTTGTTACTATAATGGCAGCAAAAAGTTGTCCGAAATGTATACCTATTAAATTAATTTTACTTATTAACAATTTGCGCACTATTTACCGCGCCGATTCCCATCAGCTCTTTCCCCTCGTTTAAAAAATTAATGTTACATATTATAATGTTACACATTGTATATATAAAAGAAATAGGAAAACGAAGTATACACAAACATCTATTGGCATTCCATCATAAAAAAATTGTAGAGTTATGTATCTATTTCAGTTTTAATATTTTTGCAGTTTTACAATCGGGGCACCGACTATATTTCGCGTCTTGCGTGCCGGTCGGTCGAAACTTCGTTCCACATGCATAGCCTGCTGATTGTTAGCCGCACATTTAGTTGGCTCACGACGACATAAGCTATGAACGAAGTACTGTTACGTCCCGTGGTACATGTATGATGTATCGCTCGGTCGATCACGATATTTGTTTCTCGCCTTTGGAGCCGCGCGGCTTTGGGGACCGCCATTTAAATTACAAGTGGAAACACCGTGGCGGCGATAAAGCGAATATCTCTATGTGCGCGGCTCGTTTTACATCGGGATGGAAGGGCGCGATAAATCGCTATTACTTAGGCACAAGTTGCTCCGTCATTTTCTTCTTTCCGCCAAGCTGCGCTTGTAACGCGTTCGTTCGCTTTCCACGATCCCTTCGACACGTATCGATGCGCGTATACCGTAACGTGATAGTATATATTTCTATTTTAATAATATTGTATTATAGATAGTAAATTAAGTAGCGGATTAGTGATATACAAGCACAAAGCATTAAATTTGATTAAGGAACGAATTATTTTGTAGAAATGAATTTGATTATTTGCGGATTTCTCTGATAAGTTTCATTCAACGATCGCGTTTGCCGTCGGGTTTTCGTTTAATCTATCTAAATTGAATGTTTCTTTAGCAAAACTGAGCATTAGAAGATCGAAATTGACGATGTCGTAATAAAATAAAAGGAAATCGCGAGGAAGTTAATTTCACGATAATGTTTAGCTTCCTTCGATGAAAAGATAATCTCGTGATTCCGATCGACGACGAACCGCGAGTGACCATCGCCATTCTTAACGTGCCACTGTAAAAAGGCAGAAGGTTGCAAAAATGGGTAACCAGTCGTAACGGTATACGATACGTAGGAGGAAAGAAAGAGAAAGAGAGAGAGAGAGAAAAATCCGGTCGCGACGACGCTAAATGAAATTGCCTGTAGATTGTTCCTAGTGAATGGAGGTAGTGATGATGAGGTGGGCCGCTGGCCTTACGGTGCATTCATCCTCGATCGGATAGCTCCCGGCCGATTAATCGAGTTTGGTAGGGCGGGGTGGAGGGAGGGGGGAGAGAGAGAGGCATATTCTCCTCCTTTCCGTCGAATCGGAGCTTTTTCCTCGCGCAACCTTCGCCGGCTTCGTCCATAGAAGCCGTTGTACGCACTCTACCTTTATAAGGGCTTCATTGAAAAGTTGGCCGATTCGCGCGGGATCAACCAGACTATCGACGCGATCTTACGCGTTAAATCTTTCTGCTAAGCAGGACTTGTTGTTGCCAATGTTTCGTCGGAGATTAGACTCGTAATGCAGAATTTTTTTCTAAGAGTTAAAAAGCGCATTCTGCACTTGTCCAAGTCAAGTGAATGAAGAAGTAAACGGAAAGGCGTCGCTTTAGAGCGAAGCAATCATCATCTTGTTTCAGTTTCAACTGTAATTCTCTCTCCGTAATCGGTACCAAGTCTATACTTATAATTGGGAGGCTGCTTCTGAGACACCGTGTATATTTAATAAGCGTGCTGTAAACAATTACTCTGAGATCTCACCGGCGTAATCACCTGTCAGGACGTAAGAAAAATGTGCCACTATCGTCGACGAGACCACGTCGGGTATCATTAATTTCAATGAGCGATAAAGCCTTCGCCGCTCTTATTGAGCTCCGTTCGAGCGTTATCGCGCTTGAAAGCCACCCATATTCGCTCGTAGACCATTTAACCAGAGGTTGATGAATCGAATCCAATTTCATCGGCCGCTTCCAAACCAAATGTCCAAGAAGTATAAAAGATACAATTATGAAACCTGTCTATCAAGTTTTTTTAAGTTTCAAGTATAAGACACATTGACACAATTTATGAATAAATTGTGATAAAATATCGTCGCCATTGTGATAAAATATTTTGATTTATTTCTACACATTTATCGTATATATAGTACATTCTCGTCTTTTTTTTTGTGATATTCAATTTTTGACTAAATCTAGAAGTCTTACACTATTTTTTTGTTAATTGACAATTCCGTATTTGCAGTATTTCTATTCTAAATATTTGACCTAAACTATATATCTTCTAAAAGCATTTTTCTTACGAAATTTTCTAATTATTTGCTAAATAATAATGTTGGAATCGTTTATTATGTTTATGCTCGCTCAAATATTTAATTTGACACATATTTTATATCAACTTTATATCAACTTTCTTTCGAAAATTCGAAATCGCGTAAGAAAGAGATACCACGGTTTCTCCACGGTTCTTGAAAGTTCCGAGAAAATCTGCGTGTCTACTTGAATGAATCTCCGTCGCGTCGGCCGGACTTTACATTTACGGAGTTTCTCTTAACGAGAAATTTTCGTTCTCAGTAGCGCGCCATTTCCGCGTATTTACGTCTCTTCGGAGAGTATCGGCAGGGATACTCACCTGACACGTCTCTTTTGCCCCGAGAGAGAGATGAGTCTCTTCTTGCTCCACCTGAGAAATCCCGTCTATGATTCCCGGCCACGACCCGAGATACTCTTCTCTCAAATTACAGGCCCCGTACGGTTGATGCTCGATCGTTTTTCCACAGCAATGGACGGATCGCCGTCGAAGATTAGAAGAAATGTCGGCGCGTTTTGCGTTACGAGAGTAAACGAGAAAGCGGCCGAGAAGAGCGCTCTTTCGAGTGCTCTTTGTGGACGACAGTGACATCAAATTAACTTCTAACTTTCTATCTCGCGTTGTCTCGTTCCCGATGCCACGACGATTGCGCGGTGATCTTACGAGCGGTTCATTTTGAAAAGTATGCCGCACTTTCCCGCAATTTGCAAACGAGAAAAATCGCGATTTCGATCCGTTGTTCAATCCGCGTTGTATAATCGGCATATAATTGAAATGATTTGTACCGTAAACAGTCTCTTTATGATTATTTATTTGCGGAAATCTAAAGCGGTAATGTTAAGTAAATGAAGTAAGTAAACGTTAATAAACGTCAATAATTCTTTATTTGGCGAATATATATTTAGCGCATTTAATGTTTTATTATTGCTATATCAAATTTAGCACATTTTGCAAACCTCACGTAAATCCAATAATATTTCGACAATATTTAATTTAGAAAAATTCTTTCATTTTCAC
>JANQDE010000029.1:677999-842923 GCA_037157785.1 Cephalotes varians
CACACACACACACACACACACACACACACACACACACACACATACACATACAGACACACACTGGCATCAGTTTCCGTTCGCGATTCTCTCGCGCGGCAGTGATATGCGTTGCGCAACGCATAGAAAAAGCATTAGAAGAGACAAAAACTTAATACTCTTCGTCATCCATCTTTTCGACGAGGCTTATAAACGAACGTCTCGCGTTCAGGATCGCGCGCTAAGGCGTGCTTTAGAGAGGAGGGAAGCTCGGATGATGGATGGTGGGGCCGTGAACAAAATGAAACGGCCGGAGAGCTGTTTGCCGCTCTTCGGGCGACATCCTCTTCGGGATCAGCATGATATTTTGTCTTCTCTTTCGCGTCGTCGTCACGACCACAACCACCACCACTATCAACTATTTATCCTCTCCCAACGTTCATCCTCGTGCTGACCACCTCGTGCAATTAGCCTCACGGTCACGGCAAGGACATCCACTTCGTGATAGGCTAAACACAAGTCGACTGCTCTATGAGATATTGCCTACTGATCTGAGAGAGGAACCCAGCCGGGGTATCCGTTGATATCGGACAGATAATTTGCGATCGTTATGACCGAGCGATCATTAGGTCGCTGTCACATCACGTCTCGTTTCGGCGGGCGGGACTCAATTTTGGCATTGAGTTTAATAATCTCTAATCTAGTTTGGCTCTATGTAATTGGATTAGATATTCTATCGGACAGCATCATGCCTTCTGTTTCTTTCTGTTCTGTTCCGCTTTTAAAATAACTTTTTCTGCAATAACTTTGATTTTTATTTGCTCTGCGAAAAATGCGATTATAATATTCAATCGTGATGCATGCGATTATAAATACTCGATAATTAGTTCCATTGCTAATTAGTCCCGATCTTACAACTCATATTGTTTCTCCGCATTATATTTAGTGCTCTCTACAGTCGGGGTAATTTCTTACGTTTTTTTTTTACAATTGATGTAACAGCCGCGGGCTGCCTCGTATAATCGCATGTTTATGCCTAGCACGATTGGATAACTCATCTCATCAGGTAGGAGTTGCCGCAACTGTATGCAAGCGCTGTATGTGCGAATACCGATTTATAAGTCGATCAAGTTTGATGTGGCGCGCGGAGGATGATTATCTGCAATTGAGTCGGCATAACATATTGCCAGATCTTGTTCTCTCAATGCTTCACTACTCTCTTCCTCTCTCTCATTCCTTCGATACGTCATAACAACGATACATCGTCACAATATTTTACGCATGTATTTTAAACGTTTATCTAATCTATAATTTTACATAGATTTAAGAGATACTAAATCAGATAAAAAAATAATCAGTTAAAACTATTCTATTTTCTATCTTTTTATTACAAAAGTTTTTACAAAGTGTACATACATTGACATGTAAAAAGTTTAAAACGGATAAAAGAACTTTTTAGAATTTTTTTAATCATATTCTCTTATCCGATTAAATTTAAATGTAAAATGATTTGTAGGAACAGAGAGTTTTTGGTTCAATACGTCATTAATACGCAATATTATTAATTATAATTATATATTATATTTTATATTTATTATATTTATATTATATATATTATATCTATATTTATATGTACAACTGATAATTTTCTGTTACTATTATTGAAATTTTGCTGAGATAGATACTCTTCGTTGGAAGATCTATCTCCAATTGCGGAAGTCTTGTCGTTTTGAAAGTACAATCTACCTAATTTGGTCTTCGACAATTTTGCACGTCATCTAATTTTTCTCTCACATTCTCCCTTTGTAGTTATCTATTGCAGTCGACCTGAAAGCCAAAGCGCTTCTCGATATCGCGTCCTGACCTCGTTCCTAAGGTTTCTTCGTCCGTTGTCGCGGGGAAGACCCGACTTGACGATAGGTCACTCCGCGAAGATTGTAAAAGCCGCGCGTGTATGCTCCACCGGGCGTATCCCTCTCACGGCAGGTCTCAGATCTTATCTGACCTTGCCGTTGGTGCATAAGCGATTTATAAATAATGTATGGACCGTTTATTTATACGAGTGCGCGGTCCTGTCGACCAAGTGGGCCGTGGAAGGAGCGTAGGAATAAAAAGGAGTGGGCAGAAGGGAGAGCGGAGGATAGTAGAGGCGTACTCGATGGTACAACCGATATTTCTCGTATCGATACCTCGCCATTCATTCGGACGATCTCTCTCTCTCCTTCTCTCTCTCTCTCTCTTTCTTTTCCTCTCTCCGACGTCGACGTGCAGCCGATCGTCGTTTCCCGACGCGACAATATCAGACGGCGCGTCGCTGCTTCCCGTGTACCGTAATGCAGACAAGAAAGTGCACGGGATTTTGTTACTCTGCGTTTTGCGATGCGACCGACACGACCGAAATTGTCAATGAGACAATTGGCAATCGAGCTCATCGTGATTCCGCGAAGGGAAATAAGGAGAAGTGAGCGGATACCGAGAAAACGTCAAACTGTTTTGATCTCTCGGAACAGATCCGAAAGAACTCGCATGTTGTTCGATGTTTTCGGACGAATGAAAGAATAGACAGAATTTTTTTTGCAGCCTGTCAATAACAACGAAAATTGTCTAAATCGTTTATTATTAAAAAAAAAAGTTTTATATAGCAAAAAATACTTAAAATTTGTATAACGTTTGATTTTCTCAAGTTTATTAGTAGGAAAAAACTTTGTGTATGCGCATAAGACATAATATGTTTAAAATATTTTAATCATACAGTTTCTTGTTATTCAATGTGACAAAAGTGATACGATTTGATACTCTTTCTATTAATTTTTTGCAAAAAAACAATTAGATCGTAATTATGAACTATAGGTAGCGATTTATTTTTTCGCAAACCTATAAGGTTCAATTCTTATAGAAATCTCAATTCTCACATGCAAGTCTTATTATAAATATGAATAGTGTGCGCGTTTTCAATGCTATAAAACCTGTTCATTAACGTGGGATATAATTACAAAAGGTGTGCGATGTAGATCGAACGATGTTGAAACCGAGTTACGTGAATGGGAAAGATATCGGTTTCTTGCGGATGTCTCGATGACACAGACAACTTTTTTTGAAAGTCAGACAAAAAGCGTCCGTTTGATGAGAAACTGTTTTTGATTTTTCAGGACGCGATCCCGTTTGATGTTCGATTCGCACAGCGCCATTCTTAAATTAATTGAAATCATTAAAAAGAAGAAGAAAAAAGGCAGATTTTATATTCAAAAACTTAACAAATGACATTATATAGAATAAAAGAACATTATAAAAGAAGATTATTTTTTATCTCTTTCGTGAATGGAGCTATTTTATATAGAAATTGCTAAATTAGTTTATATATAAATTAAATATCATTATTGTTCCGGTAATGTCTCAAATAATCATTTGTTATAATATTATACGTAGAATATTCTCGACAATCACCATACAATACTTTAATAGATTAATCCGGAGATTAATTACAGAAATTCCTAATACAAGAATGTTTAGATTATAATAGTTTCCGAGTTACAAATGATCAAGGTTGATTAATGGATTTGCATTGTTGTAACTGCGCTTAGACACATATCTATTATCTGTTGATTTTTATCTCAGGCATTGATTTTTCTGCTTAGTTATTGATTTTATTTTTTATTGATTTCTATCATATAATGCATAGAATGATATATGAATTTTAATATATTAATATATACATACATATATATAAAATACATATGTACATATAATAATATATAAAATGTGAATATTAATTTAAATAGATAAATTTTTTAATTTTTGCTTCCGATTCAATGTCAGATTTAATGTGTAATAGTAGAGTTCCTTCGGGCAAAAATAATTTGAAAGAACAGAAAAGAATAGATTATTCCGAACGTTATTTTGATACGACGAATATTTCGTAGAAGAGACTGATTGGCGCGTGACGATATTTGTTTTTGACGCGTTACGTTATTGTGTTTGCACAAGGTCGCCGCGTTATCATTCGCGCAGGAGACCCGGCGGGCAGCGGCCGGCTGCTTTGTGTTGCTCGTCGCATTACCCCTTGAGACGCGATCTCGACAAGTGGCTAAGAGATGTTAACGTGGTCGCCACAATTAGCGAGTAGTCTACGTAATTAATTAATTCCCGTAATTAACGACTTGTAAACGAGGCGAAGTAATCGAATGAATAACGTCGACTTTTAATGATCTCCGTAATGCATCTCACCGGATTTACGCATTTGAAATGTGAATCACATGTGTAATAGTAAACTCCGATTATATTTTTAGACGATCCGTCATGTTTTAATTAACCGTTAATTCAACTTTATTCGCATCGTGTAATCGCATCGTATAACACGATATTTAAGTGATATATTCGGGTAATTAGTGCACAATCGTATATTGCATATAACTGTATTTTCGCGAGTGAATATTACATGAGTATTCTAAAGAAGAAACAAGAAAAAATAGAAAAATAAGAGAGTAAGAGGAAGCCTGGGAAGGCATCGAGTAGCGGCGGAGCATAAGATACATACAATATAATTATTTATCCATAGAGTAAATAATTAATTTTTTATTCTATTTTTGTGTGACTCTTGCAAAACTAATCGTTTGTAATTGTTTTATACGCGCGCTTATTATTTTTTGAAATATTAATTATTTAGTGAGCGTTATAATATAGTATGTTTGTATTTTATAGTTTAACGTAATCTGTAATACAATTCCGCTACTGCGCATTGTGTCGATGAGTGAGATATATTTTATTCTAATACTCAGTAGTAATCTGATGAATCTATAAAACTTGTGTCAGATATATATAAGATCTATAGTTGCATTTATGTTTAAGATTTTTAAGAGAGTTTAAGAAAAATATAAATACAAAAAAATATAATTACATATATAAATAATTATGAATTTGATGCTTTAAAATGGATGAGTTAAAACAAATATATTTGTAAATATTTAATCTCTTGAATATTAGATAAGTTAATACAAAAAAGCAATATGTTTAGAAATTTTTTATAAGATTAAATTAAAGGGATTTTATATCTTATCGCATAATTTGCTTTGATTAATTTTAGGAAAAACACCGCTGATTATTAATTATATTAATTTGTATAATGTTTCTATTTTATTTTAATTTATTATAGCTTATCCATCCATATTTTTATGTAATTTTATATTTAAAATAAAATTAAAAGGATCAGATAATAGATTATACGATACGATAATAGATTATACGAGGAGCGCATTTACAAGTTTGAATGCGTAAACTATATACGCAATACTATTTACCGATTAATTATTTATAACTCGAAAACTATTGTCTTTTGAATTTTCGATCTTAATTAGTTTCGCTGTGAGAATTCATTGTATTGTATGGTATATACATATATATAAAACTCTGCAGGATTTATATTACTTTTAAATTAATATGAGATTCTTGAGGAAAATATCGGAATCGTAATCACGCAAAATAAATAATTATTAATTCTAAAATAATAACTCACGATCTTTTTTCAATTTGACATATTTGAAAAAGTGTCTTGCTGAAAGAGTTAAAAAGATAGTATTGTGCTATTAGTACAACCTTGCATTTACGGATCAAGTTCAGTGATAACCGATGTTCCCTTTTGCCACCGTTGTCTTCGCGGTAACGATCCCTAATTCTAATCCTTCGAAAGCCGAGTTGAATCTCTCCGGTCCAAGCTGCTTTAAACATGGTCAAACACACGGGGGTCGCGTGGGAGCCGTGGACTTTCCACCTGTCCCCGATCTTATCTCGGCCCGACGGTGATGTCGGCGCATAGCGTACACGCGCAAACCTCCCGATGCACGTGCATCGCTAAGAATGGCAGCGCGATGCATACTTTAAAGCGCACCGTGCACCGGCTGTCACGACCGGCCTCGAAAACGGTCCCATTTTGATATCGTGTATCGTGTCTCCGATAAGAATCGTACAGGAAGTCTTTTTTTTAAATCTCGACGATCAATGAGTTCTACTAATTTAATTACTTGCAAATTAATTTAAAACAATACGTTTAATTTATTTTCTCTCAGGACTATCCCTCCTTGCTCTCGCAGCAAACATTCCTTTTTACGTTCTCTTTTCTCAAAACCTCGTATAATTCAGCGATAAGTAATTTAAGTTACAATACACGGAAAGAACAGTTTTGCTGAGGTATTTAAAAGTTCAGCTAGATACAGATCTGAAAATAATTTTGAACCATTAAGATAATTATGTAAAACGCTTAAGCGTTGATGACAATGCTGCGAAAAGCTTTAACATTCTAGCCATCGGTTTGAACATCCTACCATAATTATTTAATGATCCAAACAAAGTTATTTTCAGATTTATACCTACAGCCAAGTTTCTAGATACTTCAGCAAAACTATTCTTTCCGTATACTAAATTATACATGTAATTACAGGAGGTATCGAAAGAATTTCGTTTCTTGTCAGTTAAGCATCGTTCCAAGTCTGATTTACGTACGCTCTCTTTGGGAAGTCAATTCTAGAAGCACGATGCACACGCAGTTAAACGTTTCTACATGGAAAAATATGTGGTAATAATAGTTGCGCACAGTTAGAGTTTCGCGGGCGTTGCTTTTCATTTCCGTATGATTTACGGCACGAGCGCCGGAGACGCGGCTGTAACGCAATTGTATTATGTGGAACTTTCCACCTGCTCGTACGGGATGTTATCTCACGTGGTGAAACGTGAGCGGCGCGTACGCACGTGTGGGCCCTCGCGCGATCGGTGTACGTCCGATGGCGCGCGGATGGAGGGCGCGCAAGATTAATTAATATCGCAATATCGCCGCCGCCACCGCGCGAATGACAAATTGGAGAAAGCGAGCAGTCCGGAGAGTACCGCCGCGGTCCCATCGGGCACGTCATTGTGATAAAGGTAGCGTAAGAAGATTATGCCCCGTCGGAAACCTTGAGCGCGTCTCTGTTACGAGGTCGATGTCTTTTCTCCTCGTTCGATCCCAAAGAACCTGAAAGTCCACTTCGATCGCCAACCAAGTGAAAAACTTTGACTCGTGTGGTCTTCCGTGCACAGACCACTGTCGTTTCGAAAAAAAATACTACGGTTCTTCTTTGTTAGAATCGCTCGACGTTAAAATGCATCTTGCAGAACTGACAAATTTAAGGGAAAATTTCAAGGAGGAAACAGAAAATTTATTTTATGAAGTCGAAAAAATTAAATTATGACGCGTACTATTAACAATGTCTTTATATTCTTCTGTCTCTGTTTAGTCTCGATTCTAAGAAGGGATAAATAATCGTCTAAAATAAAACTAAAAGTTAATCGACGTTAGTGAAACTAATAATCAACTTTGCATAGCTCGAAATTTTCATACAACCAATTTTACAGATAATATCTGGTATCTCATAGTGATTGGCCAAGTCAGATACGATCGGTAAATACGGGTTACCGTATCTTCTTTGCGATGCAGGAGAGACACGCAATGCGTTCGCCTACCTCACGCGTTCCCACGTGATTTGACGCACACGCATATTGTGTAACGCGAGCGGGAATCTAGTTTCTTCTTTTCTTGCATGCGACACCGGATTGTCACGATCGTTGTTTGCACAATCGGAGTCGTGTAGGCACGATGTCGAATGAAAATTGATCGTGTGATTTCTTCTTTTTTTACATATGATGATGTGAGAAATACTACGCGTAGTTTTGACTTATCTGGAGAAATAAAACGTTTTATTGGCTAATGATTTGCATAGATTCGCTATAAGTTCAAATACACTTTGCAAATACACTTTCATCGTGATTAATTTTATTGCAGCAGATTAAAGATTATTTCTTCACACGTGTTTTAGCAAACTTGAAATGTAAATAATGTTTTTAAAAATAAGATCAAAATTATTATATTCTATTATTATTCTATTATATTCTATTATAAAATTATTATTTCTATTGCGCAGAAAAATATTTGCTTGAATTTATAAATTTAGAGTTAAACTGCTGATATTACGTGATTTTTCTCTAAAATTTTTTTACTGATTTTTTACATAAATATTAACGTGAATTTAGAAATTTAATTGAAACTTAGCGTCGCGAATATTTTGATGTACAGAAACGCGTTGGATAAGGGAAAGCGACAAATGCGGCGCGATCGGTAATCTTTTGAGATGATCGTTTTATGGGCGAAAGCAATAAGGGGCGATTCGACAATCTAGAACGCACTAGACACACGATTTTAGCAACGAATAGAAAATTGTAGGCGATTGCGGTACAGGAAACTGCCGAGTAAACGGTTCTCAGGCTTCGCGAGGGCACTTCCTGCTCCACTTCATCGTCCTGCGACTTAAATGGAGACAAGAGAAAGGCGTGGAGATTTCTTCGGAAATTATTAAGACCAACTCTTGCAAGCGACTGATGTAGCCCTCTTATCTCGGCCTGCGAGAACGACTTCCGACCGAAAGCGAGAGTGATTATCTCCGTTACAATTGCTCGGTGCCAAATATCGTATTGCCATTGTAATTGCTCGTCGCGAGAGTTTCTCTTAAATGCTTCTCGTAATTCGTTAACCATATAAATTACACATTAATTCTAAAGTTGGGACGCCGATTTATTAGACTCATCATCAGTAATAATTTAAGTCACATTTATTTATTTTACTTACATTACTTTTTTTGCAGACTATAAATTAATTATTAATTATTAAATTTTTAATGATAGGTAGATTTCAATGATAGATTTAATAATAAATAAAAATAAGACAGATAAACTCTTTATATATTAGATAAAATCTATTGTGATATTTTTCAACGGACATTTTTATATTAAATGCTAAGTGCTAACTTGCATCTTAAAAAAATTTCTTTAGCATCATATTTAATCATGAATATTATTTGTGATATTTTCGATTAGTTTCGGTTTAGGATTACGTCGAAAGTCCGAAAGTATACGTCGCGCAATTCGGACTGAAAAAGTTTGAATTTGTATATATAAATTCAAACTTATATGTATAAATATTATACAAAGATTCAGTCTTAAACGTCATTAATCCTTCTTCTTCTTCTTTAATTTTTCTGTAAAAATATTAAGTTACACTTATTTTGTAAACGTCATTTTATAGTATCTGATCAATGAAGCTTTATTTAATAAACAGCGATGGCATCTTTGTTGCTTTCACGCTACCGTTAATACCGCATAAATTCACGTGGCAATCTTATCGCGGCCGCTTTACGGAGCGACGATACCGGAAAGGCTCTGAATGAAACGTGTTCACGTGACCGACATATCCCTTTCACATTTCACGTTGTAGCCCGTCCGCGAAAATCATCTTTGTATCGCGGACCGGTATCATAACGAATGCCCGCACCGCGGGCCGTCACCTGTCGCTGATAAATTAAGAAAGATGAGCGACTCGCTGATAATCGCGGCGAGCCTCACGGCCGAAACGGTGGATCGTAAAAGACGCCTCTTGCGTTTCCTTTTTCAATCGTTTCTTCTTTTTTCCTTTTCAACAACGTTCGCCGAGCCTTTACGTGCACTTTTACGACGACCGCGGCGCACATCGAGGCAGCACGCCTACGTTGCTTCCTCGTCGTTGATTGCGATTGCGTAATCGTTGCGTTGCCGACTTTTGCCGGCGAATTAGCCCCCCGCGCAGAAACGATCGCGTAAATTAGCGACTGTCTGACTTTTATTAGCTCCCGCGGCTGTCGTCGAGGTGTTCGCGATGAACGCGAGGTGTTATGAGAGCAAATTGAGCCTAGAGATATTCATTAGATACCGCAATATACGATACCGCGGCAAACGGTCGTTAATGGGCGGCGTTGTTACCGCGAGTTTCTTTTCCGTTCCGCGAAATTGTGTAACGTCGTATTCGTAGAGATAACAGAGCTCTTGGCGGACGGAATCGTTGTATTATCTGCGCGCTGTAGAAGTGTTTTACAGAGAGATATAAATTTTGATGGTAATAATAGGTACTAGTTCTTCTCTGTGGTTTTCCAAGCTCGGAATTCCCTAACGAAAAACGAGAACATAACTCGGTTCTAAAATTGCTGCACTGTTACCTGTTCGCTATCTCTTTCAATTTGCTTCATTTCGTCCCTCGCGCTCGAATATTCTCTTTCTTTCTCTCCGCTCCGTAATAACAATAATCAATCGGTGAACGTCTTTTTGAGACACCGTTTATTGTCAATTATCTGTTCGTTCGTGTTTAGTTATCTTATATAATATAATGACTCTATGTAATGAAATAGTATCTTAGCAATCATGCGGCGAAATATGACAGGCAAAGTTCAGCGCGTAAGAAATATGATTGCCATGTTGCGCCACGCGGACAGTAGTCTAATCGTTGCGATTGCGGCACGAGGCACATAGGTCCGTGGCTTGCGATCGTTTAAATAACTGCTACAATTCAGGCAGAACCAATCGCGAAACTAGTCATCGTTTCACAAGCGATTGCCTCCATTTACCTCGTGCCGCCGGTTGCCCTTCGTCGCTCCGTCCGTTACCCCCCTTCCCCTCTGGTTTATCTGCTTCCTCGTTGCCGAGATTACGGCAAACGGTCGTTTGTCGTCGCCGTTACTTCGACACCGCGATCGGCTACCACTCCAACGGACTGTGAACGATGACGGTAATTAGCGATCATTTCCTTCGACGTGGTTTCAGTCGGCGCGCGTTTGCCATTTCCAGTTCTAGTTCGCTTCGTCGTCCCAAACAAACTTGTTTCTTAATCTTTTAAATTTCGCACTAACTATGAAAAAACATTCGTAACATGCAAATCTTAATTTATTGAAAACATAGACTTAAGACGCTTGGCAAATAAAATCTTACTTATAAACGTATATAGCTTGTACGATACGTTAGTACATGCCTCGCGTTTGCATTCTTATCATTTGACTTTTAATTGGGAACATCATCGAGAACGTCGTTCGAGTTCGCTCCCGCGGGCGAAAATTATCGGAACGATCGATCGAGTGATCCGCGCCTGAATGCGAGGATTATGCAATAATGTACAATAATAACGGTGCGAATGGACGTTAAATCGAAGCTCCCGCCGACTAATTGCGTCGTGAATTTTCCCAGGTTTATCGGGCGTTATCAAGCCGAGTCGTCGGTTCCCGCGGGCGGCGATGCGTTTTCCCCGTTTTCTATCTTTACCTGTATCTTCGATGCATGCGCGGTAGATACGAGCACATCCGCGAATGTGCATCTCGCCAGTTCTCCCTCCCCCTGCCAACGGCGCACTTGGAATAGTAATAGAAGTTAAGCGATTCTCCAGCTGTATGCCGCTCGCGCTATCTATAAAAACAAGCCGTGCGCGATGAATGTAAAACGAGAAGTTTGTTTTACGCCACCTTCCTTCTCCTCCCCCTGCCGGTCGTTCCCACCGTGACGTGAAAGGAGCAGCAGCGAGTTGATTAAACTACGACGTAAAAAGCCCGACTTGCTTTCTTTTCCTGGAAGTATCGGGGACCTCGAGGTGTCTCTTTCACTTTTTAAGCGATTCTATTCTGCGCTATGATAGGCAATAAATCTATCAGCCAGCTTTTCACTTCCGCGAATGCGAGATCTATTCAAGAATGGCAATTTGTTTTACGTTCATCACTTGTTTTTTTTTGGAGAGCTGATATTTTTGGTTAAAAGATAGAGTAATTTGGAAAATTATTTCTCTCTCTCTCTCTCTCTCTTTCTTTGATAAAGATAAAATTTTTTTATTTAATCATTATTAAATTGATTATCAATTTAACATTTTCTTGTTCAGCTTATGACTGTGTTTTCAAGACCGAAAATTTGTTTGGCGCACAGTTTGGTGAACTTGTACGAAAATGTATATAAAATACACAAGAAACGTTAGCACAAAGATTTAGCTTAGATTGTAGTGGCGCTGTAATTATTTGTTTTTCACACGGTCTATATTCTATTATTTAAAATTTTTTTATCGAGAATTGATAACTATATTATCTATTATTACATATTAAACAGATAAAATTTTTACAAGAAAAACAAGATGAATAAATCTTTATTATCGTAGGTTTTTATTACAGAAAGTGTGAATCAGGAATCATTCAGATCTTGCCCTAATATTCGTGAAAATATTCCTGGCGCTATCGTTGTCCAATAATGCACGAAGAAACGTTCGTGAAAAATATTCCTGGGATGATTCAGCCAGTCCGCGTGGATTGGAATGTCCAGGACTAAATTTCAAGTGTCGTGACTTGAAAGCGCATCGTTGACAATTGCCGTCGACGGAATACGGAATCCCCGTGCGGTTGGCGTTCTATAAATACGTCTCTTACTGCCAAGATGGCAGACGAAAGACATCAAAATGAACATTACGGCGAGCGTTGTGTTATAACCAAACGATCTCGACGGTTTTCTCGGTGCCAGTAGGAAAGCTACCAGATGTTCTGGTTGTTTAATTAGAGACTAGAACTGTAAACAAATAGGTAATAGATCTTTCTTTTCAAACGGAACTCAATATCTTTATTTTTTATTTTAATTAGATTTAATATCAATATTTTAATATTTCTATATTGCAAATATTTTAATTAAAAGTAGAATTATTATATAAATGTTTAACATTTAAATGTTAAGTGGCTGTAAAATAAAATTACGTCCGATTTAATTTTTACAGAGAAAAGAATGAAAGTTCATCAAGAAATATCAAAATAGAGCAATTTCTAAAATGCTCTCAATCATCACAACTTTTTATTGATTTTGTCGATCGTTCCAAGATGACAAATCTAAATCAAAAAATGAAATACATCGCTTCTCATTAATGCTCTCTCTTCATTTAATGATGAGATTATTTCCACTTAATTTCCAATTTATGCGAAAGGGGAAGAACGTGAATGACCATCGATTTCGTTGAATTGATCGAAAAGATAGTAATAGAAAGCAATAGATTATCCGAGTTGGTTTGCGAAACTGATCGTACGTACACCTTTTTCCATCGTTATTCCACGAACAAATTTTGCAGAACGTGTTGCCCGCGAATCAACCATCTCTCGCGATGCAGCGCTTTCTTCCTATAAGTGATGTAATACGGACATCGATACCGGATCGAATCCGTAATCGATATGTCGGGTCCACAGCATCATTTCTGCTTACAATGATAGGTCGAGCGAACAAAAGCACAACGTGTTTTATACGTCTATCACTTCCCCAACAAACACGACAAATAATGGAATTATCTTACGTGATGTGTGTCATTTCTCACATGGTCGATTACCGCTGTGCAAAGTGCAAAGTAGTGAAACGATAATTCGTCATGTACGAAAAATTGTCGATAACATATTACAGTTAAGTATAAGTTTTTCATCTCTAATATATAGATCGACAAATAAATCTCGGTCTACAAGTGAAAATAAGAGAGTTTAGTAACTGTAATAATATGCATAACATAAAATGCATATTATTAAATTATGATTTATAGAGAGATCGAATTGGGAAGACTGAAGCGTTTATTTTTATTACGATGAAATGAGAGTGAATCTCTTTTACATAATATGATAGACACTTTCTCAGTTCTTAGAGATAATAGGGCTCGGTTACGCTCTGGTTAGGAAAAGACACACGCATGCGGTATATAGATTAACCATAGAAATATCCTCCTGGCTTATCTCCACCGCGGATGAAGGAAGGGAGCGTGCCGAGCGGTGCCGAGAGAGAAATAACTTTGAGTAATACGAGGTAGTAGGTTGCTGCGACGTGTCTGCGAAGCAAAGATGATGACGAAGGAAAGGACCAGAGGAGAGAAGAGCGGAGAAGGCAGATGATCACGGGGAGGGGGAGGGAGGGGAAGGAGGGCAGCGAAGGGACCGAGAGAGGACAAGGAGGCACGAGGAGGAGCCAGCGAGATAGAAGGCGTCCTTGATGGACAGGATGCTCCTGCCTGCTGGTTCATACCGTATAATCTTCTCTCTCATCTCATTCGGCTCCTTGTACGGGGTGTCGGGCAACGATTTGCACCCATGGCGCGTCGGGGGCAGCAGCGTGGGGCAGCGTGTTACTGAAACCTCGCCTCGCGTACAGCAAACGATACCGAACAATTCGCCGCCGCTGTCTCATCAGCGATTTATCCCGTCCGTCCCGCCGGGCATTAAAACAGTGCGACGAGACCCCTACATACAGAATGCGTTATAATTCGAAGTACAACCGAAAAGGGGATGACTCGTATAAAAATGCGAAAGTGTAGACTAAATTTTCTTTCTATACGAGATTTCGCTCTCGAAAAAGACTTGATTTTATAGATTGGGAAATTAGATTCTTACTCTCTTTGCTTTAAGATTGCGTAAGTTACACATAAAATATATATATTACAATATACATTTCAGCAGAATCTAAGAGAAATTTAAATGATTAAGAAAAGTACAGGATATTAAAAAAAAAAGAAAAATAAGTTACGATATTCGACGAAAAAATATTTTGAATATCGTGAATTTCATAGTAATTTTTAAGTGAAAAGTATGAGCGAAAGCGATGATTCGATTATAATTTTCGTCGCGTCGTGTTCTAGAATAATAATTTATGCATTCGTTATATAAACATTTTCTTACTTACGGACGGTTCGCGAATTTTTTATCACTTTATCCCATCCTGCGTCGAAGCGGTCTGTTCTCGTCTACTACCTGCGCTTTTTACTTTTAATAAACGGGTTCTGATTACGGCGTCGTTACCGTTATTAATGTTGCCGACGAATCGCGCGTTACGAGAAATTCCAGTCGTAGATATTCAACGCAGACACGAAACGACGGCCTGCTCTTACGTTACGTATCATAGAGTAATGAAATTTTATCAGCCACGCCCACGATTGGCGATCGCAGCGATTGCCTGCATCTGCATCTTCTATTGGGATAATCGGAGGAAGGTGGCCGGAGATTTGCCACTATTTATAGTACAATGGTAAATAACGTTTCAGGCGAGCGGCTCGTATTATGACGAACGAGCAACCGGTTTAGTCGATCGGAATTGCGTAATCCTTCTCTATACGAACGCATTCTCCGTTCGAAAACAGAATTTACGCGGAATTTATCTCTCGTTATAATTTTTGTTACAATTATTTCATGACAAAATAATGTAATTTTCATATATATTATTGGCGCAAAAAAGATATAATAATTTTACCTGTAATAATTTTATCACGGACTTGGCAATTAGATCTCGAAATACGCGTATATCGGGCACGTGTATATGCGTGCTGGTTGGCTTTGAAACCACGTATTAATTTAAAATGATGTAAAGAACAGTGGTGTGGCAGCAGGGCAGATATAGGATCGCATAATCTGGTTCTGGCGATCGCGATGCCGCGGTCGGTGATGGGTGATCGATCGTTACATTGCGTGCATGGGAATGATCTTGCTCGCTTCGATTTGCGATCTCACTCCGCTTCACTCGTGTCTTTCTGCGAGTCCCTATCTCAGTCCCGTAACTAGGCTGCAAGGTTTAAATGTATTCTTGTAGTAGTAAAATCATCTTTCGATATATCTCTTCTTTATGACATTCAACGCTATCGGGGATATAGGTGTGTAAAATATTTACCCATCCATTCAACAAAATGCAATCGTGTAAATTCACGTTTAAATAAAAAAAGTAACTGCGACATTAGCCAATATATTATGGCGCTATTTAAATGTTAAAAGGGTGTAAGTTGAGGAAATTAATGTTTGAAGAAGAAAAAATTGTGCTCTGAAATGGAAAGTTGTCTCTTCGTGAGATCCAATTTATAGCATTCTATCGAATATTATTTTACAACACTTTAAAAATTTTACTCAGCTTCGTTCACAAGTTTAATAATTAAAAATTGGATATTTAATGAAACATGAAAATAGCAATCTTTTTGAAATGATATCGGGCGATTTAAAAGAGCTCGCAGCGTTTTTGATCTTCGATTTTTGATGCGCGTAAAAATTATAGCTACGAAGTGGTGTTTTATAACGGGTAAATAGCCGCGTGAGCTCACAGTGATTATGATCTTGCTAGCTACTATGCAACGGGATGCTGCGATCTTAGACTTCGCGAAGGAGCATGTCACTCGGATGTTCGCGGCTGCCAAAGGCTATGGTTATCCTATCGTTGGCTACCACCCTTTCCTCTCCTTTCGCGCGCGGGCATCCGCACATCCGCGAAATACAGTACCGTGAATCAGCAGCAGCCACCCTGGCTCTCGTAGATCGCGCCGATCGATAGATCCTTCGGTGCTCGGTAGCGCAGATCACTATAATATCGATCCCGATCGCCGCGTTCGGAGGAGAGGGACGGATAGCCGCGCGAAGAGGCGGTTTGTGCCCTTAGGACGTAGCGAGGCCTATCTCGTTCGATCGCTCTAAGATTATCTGCGGATACTTGTCGAATGAAATACTCCAATCATCGGACTCGGAAGGGAATGAGGGAGGGAGAAATCTACGTTTCGATGACGAAAAAATATATGTGTTTTAAAATATATTTTATCATTCTTTAGCCTCTTATTGAATTTAAAATACAATTTTTATATTCCAATAACATGAATGAAGACTAAATAATAATATAGGATATCGACATCATATGAAATCATAGGAAATATTTATGACTCTATGAGAACATTTTTAATAGAGAACATATTTAAGTTGAATATATTTAATAGAGAACATATTTAAAATAAGAGACAAATTAATCATTTATTAATGATATATTTTAAAGAAAATATTTCCACAGGGGAAAAATTATTTAAAAAAAAAATTAAGATTACTTCTCTCTCAGAGTACACACGTTAATCTATAAATTATTTATTATCACTCTAAATGCGTGTTCTGATTAAAATCAGAACGACGCGATTCGTGTACCTTTGTTTGGAGGAAATACGCATAGTGAGTTACTCTATAAATAGAAGCGACTCTACCTCGACGACGTCGTTGGCTAATACGATTCATAAAACAGCCCATTTCGAGACGTTTACATTCTGCCATTTTCGCGCTCTAGTACTCTCTCGAGGATCTCTTTTTCGTTTCTCAATCGGTAATAAACAGTGGCGAAAAGCCAATCGAGGAACAAAGGGGACTTCGAAACGATCGACGAGATAGCCGCTATTGTCGTGGGAGTTTTTTTTTTCAACCGCGGAATATGCGGTCGTTTATCGCCGTTGCATCGAGGAGGCATCGCTCGTAACGTCGCCGAGAAGATTAGGTAGGAGGTCGAAGAGGCTACAACCTCTTAAACGAGATTACGTTTCTTAGACGCGTAGCCTCTTAGGGCACCCACGCTTCGCGCGAGGGAGATCGATCAAAGGCCCTCCAAGTGCTAGATAAGCCAAAGTCGTCGGAACTTGTAAGATTGTAAGGAAGGTGTTTCCGGGTTGTCTCGGAGATGCTTAAGTAGCTTAGGCAAAGTCACACCGTATATTAATCCTGTCGAAATTGTCTCTTTGTGAATAACGTCGAAATTAACGGTGATTTTTTTTCTTTATCTGATAGAGGTAAAACCGAAACTGAAAAAAAAAGTTTTTCATTACGATTATATATTATTGATTAATAAAGATTATTAAATGTGTGACTTTTAATTAAGATAATTGAAAAATAAAACTGCAATTGTTATTTCTTCCAGGAATATTATCTTTATACATTAGAAAAAGAAACTGACTGTAAATACTTGACAAGAGATACTTAACATCATGTAAAGCAGTTAGAATCACTGTTTTGATGATCTGCGTAGATCTTTTTTTCGAGAGTTCATTTTCGTTATACTCGTGAAACGTGTGTTAATCCTTTCGGCACGCACGTATTGTGAACGCTTCGTAAAAAAATGTTGAAATATGTATAATCCATTAGCCGTGAAAGCGTTGAGCATATTGCTCTATTCTAGTTAGGACAAGCGTCACGAATGCGCGCTTAGATGCAGCGCGGGATGCTCATGGACCGAGGACGGTTATCATTGCTAGCGAGGGGGGTTTCCAATCGGGTTTCAATACGGCGAGTCGCATTGTGCGTCGCTTAATCCCACCATCAATCGCAATCAGTCGAGTCGAGCCGAGCGAAAGCAAAACTGCTCGGTCCTTTCTCTCGTAGCGTCGCCTCTAGGGTTCACTTTCGTGCGTGTCTCAAAATGCATTCCATCGCCTCTATTATTCCACGCGAAAAAAAATCAATAGATATATTTCAATCATAGAAAATCTCAATAAATTTTCTTTAGATGTCGCGCGACACGATCGTTGCAACACACATTCTATTACGCGAGGATATTACAATATAATTATCATCACGGCGTTGAGTTTAATTGCGAGGCATGAGAATGCACGACAGCTCGTCAATCAATTGATCTATCGATCGACGAACAATCTATCTCGAGATGTATATTAGGTAAGAAAAGAACTCCTTTCTCCTTCCAGTCAATGCTGACGTTACCGTCATGCAGCGATTACAATCGCTCGGCCATATCCATAATACAGTTTTAATAGGACATGTCGTGGCTTGTAATAAAAATTGCATCTTCCTGTCTACTTTTTTTCCCACCCGGGTTTACCCGTCTTCCTCGTTCTCCCCTTCTCGTTGCGCTTATTTCCTGAACGGAACTGTTGTTGGGCTACATGCGGTGGACACCACCAACGTAGCAATCAACGCCGGATATTTTTATTCTGATATTAGCGCCGAAGACAGGCACAATTACACGGAAAGAACAGTTTTGCTAAAGTATCTGAAAAATTAGCTGGATCTGAAAATAATTTTGTTTAGACCATCAAAATAATTATGTATATATAAGACACTCCAGTTGATTGTTAGAATGTTAAAACTTTTTGCAGCATTATCATCAACACTTAAGTTTCTACATAATTATTAAATATGTAAATTAATTTGATGCCTTTACCTTTAATCAGTTTTTGCAAATTTATTATTGGAAAAGTAAATTAATAAAAAATGGGTTTTGTATGATCCCAAAGAAAAATCTTGCGATAATCCAATATTCAACAAAAAAATATAATTTGTAAAGGTCGAATTAATTTGCACACCTAATATTTTGATGGTTTGTAACAAAAATATTTTCAGATCTGTATTTTGTTCTTTTTATGTAGAGATCTTTAATTAAATTATTGCATCTTGAATGTGCGAAGAGCATTTAATAAAACAAATTTTATAATACATGTTGATTGTTTATTGTATGAAATTAAAATAAAGATTATGTGAGACCGATTCTTAATTTAATATAAAATTTAATATAAAATAATAAAAAGCGGTCCATAACATTTCTGTGCGATTAATTGCGCTACACGAGTCTAACGCGACTAAAGGGTTAATCTACTTCGACGTGCGAAGCAGCGATGCACAATTTCGAAGAGGACGTTTATTGTTACCGTCGATATCTAATATCGACCTTAACCGGTGTGACGATGCACTCGCGATTGTCCCGCGGAGAACGGTGAAGTATCGCTTGTCATGTTCCTTGTAACCTTCGGACAGATCGACAGTAAAGAGCCATTTTCACGTCGCATTGTGTTGCGTTATTGCTGTCATGACGACGAACATCGTGGCGCAAGTCACCGTGAAAACTGGCTATTCCGCAACAAAATACGCGGAAATTGGAACTTATCGCAAAGGCTTAAGTGAGTCGCTATTTGCACATGTAATGACGTTACGTAATGTGTGAAAATAAAAAAATTCTAGAAGTAATGCCAGATTAATTTGGAATAGATATAAATAATATATCAATATATAACAATAAAATATTATTGATATAAGTTTAATTGTGAAATATTGAATGCTAAAAAATATTAATAAAAGATTATTGAGAGAGGGAGAGAGAGAAAGAGAGAGAGAATTTTTTTTTCTTAAAGATTTAATAAAGACGAGTAAAGTACGTACAGATATTATTACACACACTAACAGACTACAAATCATTTGTCACGTCGTGATTTTTAATACACGTGACAATAGGTCATTATCAATAGTTTTATCTTTAGCGATAGTTAATCTCGATGACTTGAATACCGTATCGGTTTTGACAGTAATGAAGGTTTTACGGAACGGATGGCGTAACAATGGCGACACGCGCATTGTAAATCGCGTTGCTTCCTGCGAATTCACTTTAAGGCCACGGAATGTTAACGGGAATAATATTTCATCGAAAATCGATGCTTATTCGATGGGTTAACCGCTGTAAACCGTGATTGATTTATCGCCCTCGGCGACGGGGCAGAGCAACTGTACTCTCGAACTCTGAGGCACCACGGGGGACGATCTGTCACTTTGCACGATGTCTCGAGATTGTATTGTTTATTTTTTTACCAGATCGAAATTTTATAGTTGTAGATCCTTTTGTAATAATGATATATAGTATCATACATTAGCAGTAACGGTATCTATTATTATTTTATAATACTTCCAATTTTTAGTAATTAAAGTTAAGCTTGAAAATTATGAATATATCACGCCTAATAATTTCTGGATTGGAATTATGTTTAAAAAAATGAATTATAAGATTTAATATTTGAAAGAATAAAAGAATAATCCATAGAAAAAAACATAAACATATTTAAATTTGATAAAAATATAAATTATAAAAATATAATGGTAAATTTTATGAAATTATAAGACGATTGTTTCTTCAAAAATGCCGGCTTGTATTAAATCTTCCCTTTTAGAAAAGTTACTTTTTTTTCTATCTAGGGAACATTGCCACAAATCAATACCTGTTAGAAACAATGATTTATGGATCTGGTATGACATAATATGTAAGTCGATTAATTACATACATTATAAATTTTCGCGAGTTAGCGCAATTTCTAGTCATTTTTTGCAAGATCTACCTTCAATCATTAGCAATGACCTAGAAGATCCACTGCTATCTATACTACTATATCTATACTACTATTCGATCTCGTAATCTCTGAAGTAGAATTCTTTTATGTTCCCTTTTGCATCACGTGCCGGTGTGCGTGTGTGCGTGCGAGACATTTCGATTCAATCTCTCCGGGGTAGGTGCGATAAATCATGTTAGCTGTGACGCACCGCAACGCGCATCATTCGGCGATCGCAAATGCGTTTTCTCGTGCCTCGAGAAAGAGAGAGGAGAGAGAGAAAGAGAGAAAAAGAGAGATTCTGATTTTTTTTACGAGGACGGTTCGTTACCCGGCGGATCGTACGATAAAGGATGATCAATGTCTTACTTTCGCCGGTCGGAATCACGCAACTGCAGCCGGCGGTGCAATCGCGCTCGCAGTCGCGTTCGCGCGCGGATTCAATGGCGACGAAGCGGTGCGACGCGTCTAAGCCGAACCGAGCCTTGCTATTCCTGTACCTTCTATACTAGACGGCACAGCACGGGGCAATGACATCCAGTTCCTATCCCGAGAGACTGGCTACGACGCTCGCAGGTGCGCCTTGCATGCGCGCGGAGCCGGCATCGCTAATTTAATCAATTCCCCAAACGTAGACGCGAGTAAGAGCGTCGGGTTTTTCTCGTGTCTGAAAACAAGCCTTCTGCGCTTCACTCCGACAGATTTTAAAATACGAAATTTTCACGAAATTTTCATCGTACGATTTTTCTAACAACAGAGTATAATTAATACATATAAATAAAATTTAAATTCAAGCCGGCATTTTTGCAGAAAAAATCGTCATATAATTTTACAAAATTTTCCGTTACATTTTTATTAAATTTAATATGTTTTTTTATATTTTTTTATAGATTCTTTTTCTCTTTCAAATATTAAATCTTGTAATCCGTTTTTTAAACATAATTCCAATCTAGAAATTATTAGGCGTGATATATTCATAATTTTTGAACTTAATTTTAAATATTAAATATTTAAAAAAATATTAAATATTAAAAAATAGAAGTATTATATAATAACAGACATCATTACTGCTGATGTATGATATTATATATCATTATATATATCACATATATATCACAAGAATTTAAAACTATAAAATTTCAATCTGGTTATCAATATAGCATTTGTCGCTGCCGTAAAATGCGATCTTTGTAAGATTTCATGACGGTTTTTTTTTCTATCTTCGAATTTAAAAAGATACAGTTTACAAAATCCAACATGTAACAGTTTAGTCTTTATGTGAACGGAACAACGATTCCGTCATCAATTTTGCGCTTTATCTTCGCGTTTGCTCGTGTTTATCGCCGCGGATTCGGGTTGTTCGCCGAGCATAGCAGTAAACGGTTCGTCTCGGACGACTCGTTCTTCCGGTTTCTCTCTCGCAGCACGTCTTTCGCGAGTTGCGAAAATTAATTCCGCGCGGTGATATGACGGCACGTAGTTGTAGGCACTCTTCCGGCTTATGCGCTAGAAGTTATTGGCTGTGACAACCTTATGCGTCTAATACACAAAAGATTGGATGCGGCATAACCATAATTAAATCTCGTAATACTAAGATGCGTGCTGTGTGTGCTGAGATATGAATATATGAATTGCTGTCGGGGATTGGAGTCGTTTCATACTCGTTCTATAAAGAAAATAAGTAACTTTTACAATATATTTCTTAATAATATGCATTTCTTAATAATATAATATATTGTACAATATATATATACATATATTAATAATCTGTTATCTTATAAGCACAAAAAGAAAATGATTCTTGAGATTGCGAATTAAATGTGCACATATTTTTTATATTAAATTATATTTTATATTTAATTATATTTGCATGTTACATCATTTGATATTTCTACCGTCTATATATTTTACACGATAAATTATTTTAAAACACATTAAGTTATGATATATTATTGTGGATATTTTTTAGAACTTTTTTATATTATATTTTATTCACAAATATTTATTACCTTTGCACACAATAAGAATTTTCTGCAACGAAAGAAAATAGTAAATTTTTAAAGTTACGTTTCGTTTCTCAAACGATTCAGTTAAATTTACGAGACGGCCAAGACGGCGTGGCTTCTCGACGTCTTGGATTTCTAAATACATTTTGCTGGTGTAAGCCGAGAAGCAATCTCCTCCCTGACATTTTCGTCGGATCGACACAAATTTCTTTTTCTCCGTTTGCGACTCTAAAAATACATTGAGAGATGAGAAAGAGAGAGAAAACAAGGAGAGAGAGAATCGTCTGTCGGGGAAAACCAACGTGTCAACCTGACTTTCCTCCTCTCTAGAGACGCGCACGTGGGCGTCACTTTAGCGTTTATACTTAGTTTCGTCATTCAGGTCGTGCCAAATTACCGCACTGCGCAGTGGTACAGCGCCGCGAAAAGTGCAACCGCGGCCGCAATTGCGCTGCGCGGGCCTTTGCGAGAGATGTGTTTTTTGCGTCATTACGCGGCCGTGCGCGCTGCGCAATATTCGCGGACCGCCTGTTTCTTTTGCAAAGTGATAAACCGTCTGACTTTTTTCCCCCTTTCCTCGCATCTCCTTGTTTTTACGACATTTTTCTCCGAGCGATCTTAATTTGGGGCGTTTGCTTGATCGATAATCCGTACTCGTATAAATAAAAATTTGCCTCGATCACCTCATGTCATCATCATTAGACTAGTTATACGCGAGTGATTCATTAGCTATTAAGAGAGATTACATAATGCGTATAATTAGTCGTGTGCTAGTTGGACGGCTTTTTTTGCTGTTACGTACCCACTCATTTATCTCGTCGTTGAAGTCGTCTAATGTTAACTCGGTTTATCGCTCTAATATTATCTAATGAGAAAGTATGAATAGTTGTATATAGAATGTATATAGAAAAATATTTCATTTCGCTATTTTAGTCCGTGTTACGAAAGTCGTTAGCATTAATTGTGCTACACAAACTTGACGCAAACAATTAAGAATTAAATCAAACAATATGGTCATTTTTTGCAGAAAGTTACATACAATCGCAGAAAATTCGCAGACTGCATACAATAAATAGTAAATTTTAGAGATGCTAATAACTGAATAGTAGAAAAACTAACAAAGTTAAATAAACGATTTTATTACTCTTCGATGATTAACATCTATAAAATTTACTATTCATTGTATGCAATCTATCTACAATATTTTCTGCAATTATATACTTTCTGTAAGAAATGGTCACATTGTTCATTCAGACAGGATTTTTTGTTAAGTCTTAATTGTTTGTCTTAATTGTCAAGTTTAGTAGCACAATTAATCAAGCAGAATCATTATGATGCTACTACAATCTTTATTATCACTATCATTAAATTAGAAATTAATAATCTTTAGTTTGAAAAAAATTTAGATAACAAATTATCTAATCTTTCTTCAGATTATTGCTAAAAAATTTACAATTTTGTTTTAATCAACACGCATTTAGATCGCGAATAGATCGTTATAACTTAATGTGTCTAATTAAGGATTACTTGTGTGTGTGAATAAAATTATATTAAGCGAAAATCGATATTCGCTTTTTCTCTCTATTTTTTTCTGAGAGAACACTACCTGTTATAGCACATGCTTGGAATAAATGAGTAGAACGGGTTACTCCTGTCTGACCCTTCATTACTGCAGTGCAAATACGCATTCAAACGTATGCACATTACGTCACAATGGAATATTACCGTTGATAGAGTATCGCGGTAGCGTATCATGCTATTTGTGCATCGCGATGCATGACTTCTAAAAATGCTCTTGCGCCGTTTCTTTTGCAAAAAGAAGCGGCGTTTTCTCACCTTTAAATCGCGGCCTTCGATTTCAATGTCAGCCAGTGCAAAATTGACTCGCGCGATAGCTATCGATATACGTGTCGGCATGATAATTTTCGATCACGCTTTCGATCACTTTTCTCGCTGTCTCGTTAAGTATAACGACATGACGGCAAGCCGTGTATGAAATTGAAGGGATTGAGTGAAAAATACGATAATATTATTAAATTTGAACGTAAAGCAGGTTAATCGCAATTTCATTACAATTTTAATTCTAGCAGATCTTTTAATTTTTGTTAAGTCTCTGTTGCTATCCTTAATTACAATTTGTGTTCAATAATATATATAGTACGACTGATGGTCGATGTTATGATAGTGATTACTCTTTTAGCTCGCAATAATTTTTTTAATGCTTGGAGATAAAATTAAAACAGCATTTAAGCGGCTTATAACCTCTACAACTGATAGACTTAAATTTTTTATATGCATGACTTGTACAAAAGATCTATTTCGGTCTATCTGTACAAATATATTAAAGGCTCATGATGAATCATAAGAGTACGCTTATCGTTATTTATTGAGCAAAATGATAAATCAGCGAATGAATCACAAGCACATTAACGTGAGTACCGATAAATCCATGCTCTTTTTCATCTATATAAATCGATTAGGAAAACGCATTTATTGCTCTCAATCTCTAATTTCTGTAACATCATTTAACGCCACTATTAATGAGGCTCGTCTCGGGAGATTTCGAGGACTTCCCAATTAGGTAATTCCCGAGCGTTATGCAAGCGAGCACTTGAATCGACCCCCCCGACGTAATTCGTCTAAACCTCTTGATGTTGATAGCGCCGCTGCACCGCAACTGCGGAAAGTTTCTCAACGATGAGATATTTGTCGCACAGGTTTATTTCGTCACGTTTAATGCACGACGGGTCGCTGTTACGGAATACGCGCTTCATTTTCTTCCTGGTCCGCTTCGTGCAATTTCGCGATATGCTCGTTTCCCGCAAGCTCGTTCTCGCATTGATGTCAAACACGCGGGGTTCTTCTTATATCGTTGCGCAAAATCCGCAACTGTCGCAAAATTTAATTTGCATTATGAATGAAGAACTAGCTTAATGTTTCACAGGTGTTGTTTAATTTATTTGCACGCGCTTTTACGTGACCGTAAATTTATTGTCGCATTCTTTGCAATATTATTTATATTCTTATACGAAAGAACGATTTTGTCGAAATATTTCAAAATTTAGGTGGATACAGATCTGAAAATAATTTTGTTGGACCATCAAAATAATTATGTAGGAAACTCAAGCATAATGAGCAATGCTGCAAAAAGTTTTGACATTCTAACAACCAACTTGAGCGTTTTACATAATTACTTTGATAGTCCAACAATTATTTTCATAATTACTATATCTAGCTACATTTTTAGATATTTTAGCAAAAACTGTTCTTTCCGTAAAAATAAAATGACTAGAAAAAAATAACAACAAGCAACAGCAAAACTGTCTACATCATAATTAATATTGCAACAGTTGAATTATGCTTGTTCTTCTTACGTCTTTTTGTTTTCATTTTATTATTACCTACATATATAATTAGCATTTCATTCTTTTCCTTTATTAATACACATTTTTATATTTGACATAATAAACATTTTTTTAGTTTACATTTCTTAATTTTTGACGAATACATCATTATTTTTATACATCATTTTTTACATTTCAGTTATTGCTAATTTTACTTTTATATGATGAAGGCGAGCTCATTCTGAATTAATAAATTTACCGGTCTGGCATATTATTATTAACATTTTCCATTGATTGTTGCATTTCTATTTCCGTGTTTTTTGATTCTACCGTCATGCATGGCTAATTTGACTTCTGCAATTTGAGTTTTCGTGCGTACTTGTTAAGAACTTGATACATTTATGCGAATGTTTTTTTATATTGCGATTTTTATTATAATGGACTTCTATGTATTTATTATTTGATTGTTTTTAAATGTTTATAACTACACTGAAGACGGCTTGATAGAGAGGTCGAAACGTTTGCATATTTTTAATAATATTGTATAAAATTTAGCATCAAAATCTTGACTCATAACCCTTTATTTACGTTTTCCAAATGATATATGGCAATATTGAATGTTTTTGCTATTAATTTTATTTTATATTTGTTTTATATATGAGCAAGAATTTTTTGTCGAAACTAGAGAAAAAAACTTTAACAAAAACATAGAATAGCACTGACAGAGAAAGAAGAAGAGATGAAGAGACCCTCATTGACAGCCACGAAAATAAAAGCGATGCAAGTGTTCTCGAGAATAACGAACTCGACGAGGTCGTCTTAAAGCGTGCCACTGTGTCAGTAACAGTACTCCTCGTAAAAGCCGCTCGGGGGGGTTACATTTCGCGCGACCCCGCGTGCGATACCTTTTAATATAAAGAGCACTTCATTTCCTAAGTGCTTTTACGAGCTAATAAAACAGATGCACCGTAGAAATAGAAACGCATTTTGTAACGACATAAAAAGCGTTGGATATAACAGTCGGCCTGTAAAATTTTTTATGCTTTCTAAATCTTTCACAATTTTTTAATAGACGAGGATATTAAAACCGACAACTTGATGTGGTCACAGATTATTTATATTTAATTATTGAGAAAATTATTGAAACGCAGTCTTCATCGAGATATGTTAGCTACCGTATTAATATAAACTTTATGATTTTCTGCATTTATTTCGTTTTAAAAAATTAATTTTAGCACTTTTAGATGTCTAGTGATCGCTTTTACATCATTTTTATCAATTGAATGCATCGTTTTTCTCTCATGTTCGCGAGAAGGAAACGGGATAATTTCTCATAAGTGATTCACGTTTCGCAATTAATGTTTGTTATTTTTTAATTATATATGTGCTTTCCTATATTAATAAAATTAATATTTTGTCTTTTTTTCAAATTCAACGTAGTAACGTGAACAGAAAGGAGGCATAATAAGTTGATATATTTTTTCGCGAGTGAAACTCCTCTTTTCCCTTGCTATCATCTTACAGAATCGCTAAGGGCTGATTTTCAGTTCTTATTCGTAGCTTGACATGTACATTCAAGCACGTTCCACAATTAATTATTGTTAGCAGGCTTGAATACAAAGGATTTCTTTGCTTAGTGAATTTAGACAGATCTGTGCTGCAATAATAAGCCATCGCGTGGTATTGTATTCGCATTTCGAAATTTCGGTGTAATTGTCGTGTCGATGAGATCGACTTGTACGATAGCGAATTCTCCGCTCGCGATCTGAAATAACGTAACGTTAAGAAAAGGACGTCAATTATCCCACAGTCGCTTTTGCTCGGTCTACCGATATTTCTCTCCGTTCCGGTAAAACTCGCTTTGACCAGACGATTTTTTCGCCTGTCTGCGACGTGGGACTCTATCCCTTCGGCCTCCCCAATATCTGATAGTGGCGAACCATTCGCCATTCGTGAATAGTTGGCCGTGTTCAGTGACGAAATCGGGAGATACGGTATTAGACAAGAATCCGTGCGCACCGCTGTTTCGAGACTCGCGTCTTTCGAGTGAAAGGCCGTGGAACGTGCGACTCGAGATCGACAAAGTTGCCCAATGCGTGTCATGCCGATACTGAAATCGAAATTCAAGAAATCCACGTGAGAAACTCGCCATTTGATCAACACGAGAGTTACGATATAGATTATTCATTATTTGGATAAATTGTTCAAAATTAATTTCAATCAATCAATCTACGGTCTTACAATTAGTTGCATAGTTCTAAGAAGGAATAGAATCCGTTGGAATCAGAAACCGCGATGCTTGTGATGTTAATTATTTAGCAAGAGGAGATAAATGTTAAGTTAAACTTAGAAAACAGTAGAACAGTCAAATGAGTCAGTAACTGAAAATATTTACGCTTTAATTTAGATATAATATTTATAATATTTATTTAATAAAATATAATATATATAATATAATATTTAAATTAACGCATTAATATTTTCAATTAACTCATTTGATTGTTTATATTTACGTAAAAGCATTCGAACATATTAATAAATCTTGATTATATGCATTACAAAAGAAGATTTTCCGGATAAAGAGTTGCGAATCAATGAGATGTATAATCTAGTCTATTTAAAATTTTGTCTCTTCTATACCGTTCTTTCTTAGACCTTGAAATATTAGATTTTATTCTCTATTTCTATTTTATAATAATTATATATTAAAAAATTTTATTTATTATATTTAAAGCTTAAGAAAATAGACTTTGTCGGGTTTGAATTTAACACAAAGTTGTCATTATGATATTTTATTAGCGCGCTAATTTTTTAATGCACCAATTAAGAACAGAAAAATTTACGATGTGTACAAGAGTGGGCTCGGAGCTCATGGCCTTCATGGTCGTTCTAGAAAATTGAATTCGACCTGATTCGTTAACCCGTCACGACCTGTCGCGACACTGTTAACCGGTTAACGGTCGACGTTAAGTACCGCGGAATCAAAGTTTAACGATTCCATTGTTACACCGGGCCGACCGTGCCCGGCGTGCGACGTGCTGATATGTGAGCGTTGTTTTGTCATATTCGTCATTAGCATTAAAAATGTACGACAGTGCCAAGTACCGTTTCTAACGATTTTCTATCGTGGGCGCGGCGGCACGGCTAAATCGTAATGCTTTTATCGGCTCCATAACGCTGTCGGATCTTGTCTCGAATGATCATCGTACAACGTAATAGCCACAAATAGATCTTAGTGATTACGATACTTAGCGTCAGACTAATACGCTTAGCGTCAATCGTCGAATAAATTATTTTTTTATGATCTCTTATTTGAAATTTATTGTCAATTCTTTGTGATCATTAGTTAGAACAAATGTTTTAGCTGTAAATGCAATCGATGTTCAGAATTATGTAATTCTTTGTATAATAATCTAATAATTACATAATAAATATAACAATAATATAATTATAACTATATTACTATAAATATAATTATAATAAATATAAGTATATACTACGTAATAATATATGAAACTATCTTTACTCATTCTCTCTTTTTTTTCTCTCTCTCTCTCTCACACACACACACACACACACACACACGAAATGCAATTAATGTAGCCAATGATTTGAATAAGTTTTAGCTTTCCTAATATACAATTTCCGCTTAGTGAAAGTAATTTGCATGAAAAGAAATCAAAATCTCGCAAGTCCGATCGCTGTCGAATAATCTCATTGCTGTCGGGCTACTATTTTGACGGAGAGAATTTATATTTTGATTTCGCTCATGTGCACAAGATATTTTGCATATTACATTTTGTGAAACTTAGGCCTGTTTCGTTCAAAAACAAATTCAACCGCCAGCGGTTTCATTTTTATCGATCGATCGGGAGCAGTTGCACGCGCGATTTCCTTTCAGGGTTAACCTAATTTGACGTGTACTTAATTTACGAATTTCTGTCTCGTTGGAGAACCCGGTTATCGTTGACATGGGCTTTCCTTTCGGCACGACAGCCCGTTTAACGAACGCCCACTACGTGTCGAGCCTCTCTAATCGAATGAGGGGATTAATTATAACATAACGGACCATGACGTTTTATTGATAGTATATAAATATATCGGGTCTGAAACTCGATATTGCGCACTTTTTATTTTATTATTGAAATATCTTAAATATCCACGCTTAAATATTTATGCACGTTGAATATCGCTTAAATAATAACACATCATTATAATTTTTAATTACTGTTTTGATTACGTAATCTTGTCGGTCAGATAATTATTGGAAGTGTGAATTGCAATTAGGACGCAACAGGAAAAAATGATTGTGTGAAATTTAAACTGTTACATGGCGTATATTCCATTTTAATATGCTCCATTATGTAATATCTTTATTTACATTTACCGTAATTATTGGTTAATCTTACTATTACATACATTTCTGCTTTTAATGCTTTTAAAGCGTCATAAAATTTGAGGATGATATAATAATTGGATGTTATACATCATATTTGCTCATTTCGTGAGTTAGCGCCGTATAAAACTGTTAGTTCCACTTACTCCACTATAGCGAATTAACTAACGTGAATCTAACGAGAGCCTCGAGATCCGAGACTCTCCGGGATTCTCTTCTCCGGCCGATCGATCTTTCCTAGAGACTTTCCTATTCGTCTAAAAGATCCCGGACTCGTAATCCGCGTCGCTAACGAACCCAACGATCCGGTTATGGCACTCTGCGCATATGTAACGTTTCTAACGGTATATCATAACTTGCGTTCACGGAGCTACTGACTCGATTGTTTCCGTATCGACTTATGTTTCCTTCTGCGATCCCTAACGACAACGTAGTGTGAAGCATAGCACATGTTGGAGTGCAGCGAATTCAAAATCAAACGTCGATTTTTCTGATATACCAAAATTAGAATCTCGTAAAATATTTTCTGAATCTATAAAACAAATGAGCTACAAGTGGACGAAATTTGCACTGTTAGAAAATTTGTGTTAAATTTAACACATTTCACGTGTCTCAAACGGTCCACTCAAATTATTATGTTAATTTGATATAAGATGAATATGTTAGAAAGTAACACATTATGTAAAAATTAATACAAAAAATGTAACATTTTGACACAATTTATGGAAACATATTTCTTCAGTAAAATTAAATTATAATTTGTTAAATTAACACGAAGATTCTTCTTTGATTCATTTATTTTAGAATTTATGTTTTTAAATTACATTATTTTTATGTTATTTGTTCATTTATTCATAAATTATGTTATTTTTACATGAAGAAATGTTAAATATCAATTTAACACAAAATATCCAAATAACATAATTACATTATGTTAAATTAACACTCGGACATGTCGAAAATTCAACACAAAAATTTTAACAAGGATCGTTTTTAACACAAATACAAAATGTTTTTTACTGTATGCACGGTGTGCATTAATTTAACACAATACAAAATTTCCATGAATATTACTATTTAATTATGAAATAAAATTTAAAGAAATGGCTTACTTAGAAATCTCTCATTAAACATGCTTCTTCAAAATCCTTCAATCCAGAGAGTTGTTTGTTTGAACGATTTAAAATACGATTGCATTTGTTTGCATCGCAAAATACGATTTAAATTATTGCATTTTTATATGTGCAATTGTGTGCCGGGTGAATGACTGGTGAGGAAAGTGTAGGTCCGGAACTACGACGACGAGTAAACAATTTATTAGCATTTCTTTTCGTGCTCGGCCGTGAAATCGAAATTACTTGGCCGGGAGTAAAAGAAAGTAGCAGCGAAGGCGTCGCGCGGAATTGGCAATTGACGTTATTTTCACCCTGCATTTTTATTTCGACTTCAGGCCATTCGCTATTCGGGTTTCGTTGGGTAAAACGTGAAAGAAATACATCGAAATACTCTCTCGAGCGTGCAAACTCTCGATTTTCTTGTTTCTCCGAAATCGTGACTGGTGCACGTTCGTTTTCCAATCATGAATTGTGAATGTATCTCAAAAAAATGCAATGCATGACTTCGTCATATCTAACGAGTATTTGCATTTGTAGCTGTGTGAAATTATGCACAATAATTTTAAAAAATTTTTTAATCATTATCCAGTAAATATTTTTAAAAGTAATATAATAATGAATTCTCTTTTATATATGAATTCTGAAAACAATTCTTTACAAAAAAAAAAAATTATCGCGTCTTAGATTTTATGTCTAGATTTTAATTCTTTTTGTTTTGACATATAATTTTATACAATTTTATACAATTTTAGAAAATAACTTAGAGCAAAAAATTTAGATTAACGTTTTTTGATTAGATAATAATTAGAATGTTTATAACAATTAGAATGTTTACATTCATATATTTTTCTTTTAAAGAACATTTACAAGAATAATAAATGGACCGATATGTGAGTAATACAATTTCATAAACAAAGGAAGTCAATTACTACAATTCAATCGATCAAAGCGGATCTCATACTAATATTGTGTGAACTTTTTTTAACAACAATTTATAAAAGAATTATATTTTATCCGTATTATCCGTTTTCTCTACTCTACTTAAAGCGCAAGAACGTCGCGAAATAAACTGGATTGAGCGGTCAACAATCATATAACAAAGTGTCTCTTCGATATCGCGGGTGACACGACGCGGTTTCACTACGAATCGGACGAGCGAAATCATGCTACACCGGTCGGTGCGGTTGCATATTATACATGTCATTGCCCGGGGCAACCACGAGCTCTCTCGAGAGGCTCGGCCAGTCATTCTCGACAAGTGTGCATCACGACATTGGTCTACCTTACATCCACCTACGTGCCGTACGTCCACCAACGTATTCTACCTCATTCTACCTTAACCTGCGCCCGCCGCTTTCGGGATCTCCCACAACGATCTGCCAGTTAATCGAAATTATCGGTGAGAAGTTTCCACGAAATCGGTCGATCATTTCCGCATTTTATTTACCCAAAAGTATGCTGCTATGAAATTGGGAGTTAAAATCTTTTGTGTAATTTTTAAATAATTTTAGAATTATTTGGAAGACGAATAGAGTTAAATTTTTAAGTTTCCCTGAAACAAATGTTTCTTAATTGTAGAACTTACCTGCTCTGTTTTGAAAACTTATATAAAAAACATGATTATCATTTTATAGAAATGATTATTAATAGAAGATCATTCGAAATAAGACGTTTTTAATAATATATAAATGTGAACATATTATATCTTTATTATTATTACACATATATATATATAATTTTTTTTACGGCGTATTTAGTATTAAATATAGATATTTACCATTCGTTTTATGTTGAGAGTAACTCTCGTATCAAATAAATCAGATATTAACTCAAAATCAAATATCATTAGCCATGTTATTGGAGCTGAATGGAGACAAGGACATTGGTCTTTTATTCCGTTCGGCAGAAATCTTGATTTCTTTCGCGTGTAAATCCAAAAAAGCAAAAATCAAGTTTGCTCCGTATAATTTACAATAATTCCATCACGCCGCTCGCAATCCGACATTGATCTTCCCGATCGCACCGTGCGATTGGACAAAATGTAATGCCTCGGCATAATATAAATCGGATCGATCGACGGACAGTCGCTTTTTCGATTAGCATATGAAATCGACGCAGAGAGATTGATATTGAATCGTAATGTAGAAAGAATATCGATGGTTATTACTCCGTTCGAGTCGAACCGGTTAAGTGGCATCGGTTAAAACATTTTATCTGCTCTCATAATGGCACAATTCACACCGACACCGACTCACGATCCCGTCGCTACCTACTATCCGCTCAGCAGTGAGGATTTTTTCCCATCCTTCGCCCTTTTTTCCTTTCCCTCTTTTTTTCCCAGAGCCGCACAGCGCATAAGATATTCTCACCTCCGCGCGCCAGCAGCTCGTTAGCGATTTGCGGCAACAATGGCCGACAGGAGGCTGGATAATTATTCCGTACACATGCACATGTCTTTTCTCTCTCTCTCTCTCTCTCTCTCTCTCTGTTTCTCCATCCGTCTCTCGCTCTCGTCCCTCTTGTCGTTTCTTTTCCTCTCCGATCCTTGAGCGTTCCTCTCCAACACCGAGCGTGTAATCCTCCGTTCTGCGCCGGCGAAACAAGTTGTTCGATCCCACGTCTTCGACCTCCAACGCGCGTCTCTTGGATAATTCTTTCTCCAAGCAGCCCGGATAATCGAGTAGGCTGTTTGTATGCACCCGTATGCGGTACAGCTGCATTGTTGTTGCAAAACAACACGTGGCATACCGGTAATCGACACGTAACACGCTCGTGCAAACAACTACACACACAAACATACGCTCGAGAATAGAGTTGGACCGACGAGAGCGGAGGACGGGTTAATCTTGCATAACGTAATAGCGAGGCAACGAGAGGACCTTACTTAGCCGTTTCCTATGGTTTGATTATTGACTAGCAACAACGAACCGTACAAATGCGTGGTAATAATAATGTCAAGCGAATTTACGTAGCAATTGTGTCGCTTTTTTTCACATCGGTGCATCAATCCGCTAAAATAATTTATCATTAGACATTTTTGAACGCTATCTAAAATTAAAAAAGCATCTCTTATTTATCTTTTAATAATACATGTAAAATTTACAAGATATACATAATGCCGAATATAATTATAATTTTTAGTTTTATTTGACAATAGAAAATATTTAATCTTGTCTACAGGCTTACTTGTAGAATATTTTTTTATTTGTTTTACTTGTTCTTTCGCGTTAATTATTTTGTTTCGTCCAGACAAGATTTCCGCGCTTATTGCAAAGATGAATGCTTCTCCGTGATGCAATGCCATTTGTTTTCCTCGACCTTTCGCTTACGCGTCTGTAGCTGTTATTAACGACTTAACGTTTTCCCGTACTCGGTTAAACGGGTAAATAATTTTTTCCGTTTACACGACGCTGGAATTCATAACCGCCACGTTTGGTTAAGACGCGCGGCTACGCTTTTCCCGGACAGAGGGTTAATGACCATTTAATTGCAGAACTCGCAATGCGGTCGCCCGGTTAATTGTAGGTCGCACAAAAATCGAAGTGATAAGCGCTTGACCGTGAGAAGAGGTAAAACGCGTGAAAAATACGAGCGCACGAAATATAATTTTATATTATAATTGCAATATCTGTCTTTTTGTAAAATACGGAGAAAAAAATAGCGATTTTAATAAAAATGTCAATTTCTATTAAATGAATAACAAATGAATAACAAATGCTATATTTAAAAAAAATAATTTTCATATATCTTGTTATATAATTTGTATATATCTTATTTTATTAAATATATTGGATACGTTTTCATATTTACAACTAATTTCTTTTCGCTATCAACAGAAATTATATTTGCTAAAAAATAAAAATCTACAATGATAGTGATATTTTTCAACATTGTTTTCGATTTGCTGTTTTGCATTTATAAATGGCTGATGAAAGTTTCCCGGGGATATACTTAAAATACTACACTTTATTACGCGTCGAGTGTGCAAGTTATCACTAAAGAGCGACTCTTTCTCCAAGGCCGTAATTAAACGCTACCGAAATCGAGAATTAGACATCGTTATACTCAGTGAGCCGTCATTTAACGAGATTCAATAATCAGCAATAAGTTTCTTTCCGATGTATAATTCCAGTCTTCGTTAATTGTAGCCGCTAACCGTTAATTAGGCACGCCTTAACTATTTACAGCGTGCGGTTAGGAGATACTGTCATTATATCAGTTTCTTATTCGTTTAATTTAATTATTACAATTTTACGCATGCATTTTCATATAATTAAAGCCATTTCGAGATTTTGTAATTGCATAACGATCTATTGATCGACAATTTGTAGGACTGTGCATCAATTTTTTTAATATAAATGTAAAAAATTATAGAATGTGCAGATATTATTTGTTTTAAGCTCGTTTTTTTTAAACCCAAAACTATTTTATTGTGTATTGACAACAATGGCTACGCTCAGCAGAAAAAGCAGCTTTACAACTGTTGTGAGATTAGTATTTATTATTTAGTTTTAGTATTAGTATTAGTTTAGTTTTAGTATTAGTATTTAGTATTATAGATTGGTTTGTACATTTAGAGCCAAAGCAGAACTAAGAGCAAGAAATCATAAAAAAAATTCATATAACAGTTGCAAAACTGCTTTTTCTGCTGAACGTGGCCAATGAAATTATATATGGAATTAAACATGCCTATTCAACCTTTATGTGTAAGCAGATAAAATACTTTTCCCAGATTGTCGGAATAATTTGATTCTATCGGGACTTCCTGAATCATAATTGACACGGAGCTCAGGGCGTGTCGGTCGGGTATCCTTTAGCCGCGACGAGGTATCTAGGCGTGCTCCTTCGCCGAGGAATTCGCAGAGCATCGGTAATTTCTTGAGGTTTTCCGCGGTCGTTACGTGGTCGCGAAGTTAATTGAGTAGAAAGCGATTCCCAACGTGAAAATGTGCCGGCTCCTCTGCCGGGCGTATTAAATGTCTCGGCGTTATATTATCATTAGATAGAACAGGGAGTGGAAGAGAGAAAATGTCTGTTATTATTTTGGCGGAGCTACATCGAAATAAGTATAACCGAAGAAATCATACAGAAAAAGTGCCATTATAGAATCAATTGGGTTAATTACATTCGGTCAGAGGCAATCGTGCCTCCACGTTCTTTTTCAATATTCCAAATAATAGCAATTCACAAAAGCAACAGTAAACGATGGCAGTATACTTAGAAATTCTCCATAAAATCAAAAAAGTTAATTATAATTAACTTTATTATTGAAAAACATTAACATATAATATATTTTGATATATAGAAATTTCTTGATTATTAAAATAATTCAAAAACAAGCAACAAGCAACGAGAAATATGACACTACAAAAAATATCATACAAAAATATTTTTTAAAAAATAAACGATACAATAATATAAAAATAAATCATACGATCGGCGATTCGTGCTATTTAACAGCGAGACATGTAATGTTTGTCTTTAAACGAAGAGGAAAAAGAGAACGGAGAGGGTGCATTTCCGATGCAGTCGATATTGCCGTTGTGGAATCGTTCCGCTCAACGTATTTGTGAATTTCCAGTACAGTAATGTGGAAGAGAAACGTTGGAATTATATCCAAACTACATAGACCGAGGCGAGACGAGACACATTCATCCTGTCACCCACGTTCGTGTTTGTTCTGTCCTTCCGATAGCGTTTTTTCTCCTCGGCGTGGTGCACGCTCGTTATCGTGAAAGTGCGTGCGATCGCGTAGCGATACTCGCCCGGTGTCTTGTCACAGATTAGTAGAAAACGCGCCGATAATGCCCGACTTTCGTCTGATGAAAACAATTGCTTGTCATGCTGCGTGCCGTTTGTGACAAGACGATTGCTTCGAAAAATTGAATGATATTAACGAGAATTTTTTTCTCACGCAAGAATGAGAGTAGAACATTGAGAAAGAAACTTTTTCCATTTTGACATAAAAAAAATTTCTTTAAAAAATAATTACAATGTCAAGTTTAAACTGTACATATCAGCGGAAAGCTAAAGACACAAAATGGAGTAAAAAGACATTTTAGCATCATAGATGTTACCTAAAAAGAAGAAAGAAGGCCAAGTGTAGCTATAGCTTTTCTAGATTTTGAAGTGGGACGAATATCAATCCATAGCCAAACATGCGCAATTTTCTCACCGTAGGATGGTCGTTCCACTTTCGGGCGAGTTAGAGAAATTGACGTGTACGTTTATTTTCTTGGAGACATTCCACGAACTTTTTCTCCGCCGGCGAGAGCCATGTACGCAATGTCGCCGATTCGCGCGGACGTGAATGAGTGATTAAGAACCGGGGGGGGGGGGGGGGGGGGGGGGGGAGAGGGAGGAGAGGGTGAGAAAAGAAGATGAGAAAGCTCTTGCGTTAATAGGAGCGTCGCGTCTACCACATTTTTCACCGATCGAATCCGATACGTGCGCGACGCGAAAAATGCTTATCGAGTCGCGTGTACCGCAATTAAAGATATATCGAAGGACGCGGGATAGAGGCAGGATGTTCCTTCGAATCTCTAATCCTCCTCCCTTCTCGTCCTCGATCGATTGCAGCGCGTGATAACGTCTCACGGCCGAGGTGGGGACAGGTTTCCAGTACACGCACACGGGGATTCGATCCGCGAGCACCGGATGTGGGATATGCAGGCGACGAGACGCGTGGGATTCCTCTGCGGTGCGAATACGCGTAAACGCGAACATCGCTGTTTCTGGCAAAGGCCGGAGCAACTTTTCCACTGAACGAGAAATGAAGTTTTCAGAAAGCTATCGGGACGAGAGAATTATTTGCGAATTATTTTTTGGAGGCATAGAAAACTGTTTGAATCGGGATCAGAAAGAAACGTTCGAACTTCTTTGGATGATAAAAATTTGTGTTATTTGTAAAATTTTTCACGCCAATTTTACTCCCTTCATTTTGTATAACTTGTAACTGAAATTGAGTTTACTTTCATGTGTTTTATTTGAAGATTATACATGTATTTCACACTTTCGTTTAACAATCAAAGATTTTTATCTTACAATATAATAAATATTAATATAGTTTCTATTTTTGGATTTCTTTTGGAATTCTGCTTTACTTTCTTAACTTTTACATTTGTTCCGCTTCAAACATTGCAGTTATAAAAACTAAACTAGTGTTCTCAATTAATGAAGATTAGCTACGAGTAGAAATTTTATTTTTTTATTTGTTCACTGGTTCATTCCCTAGTTTATTAAAGTCTGGAAAGTCAGAGAATGGCGGGGAAATTTTTAAGTTTTATTTGCGAGCGTGATATTTCCGAAACGATCCTTCGGGAGGGATTCGAGGAACGATATATTTCCGACGAAATCCCGTGGCTGTCGTCGAGCGGTGCTTTTCGCATTCCAAGCGTATAGGAATCGAATGCCGGCGGCGAGTTAATGCGTGCAACGGGATTTTCTTATTGGGCAGGCATCGCTCGCGACACGCTCTGTTTGGCTAACGAGGCGGCGAACGTGGCAGAGGATCTTTAATTGCCTTAATAAAGTGTAGCTCGGTGCCTTGTTGCCGGTCGTCTCGGAGCATTCGCGATATCGCCTTCGAAAGGTCGAAGAGAGCGTCGTGAACGCGCTCTCTCGGCACCTACGCCATGCTGTGACGAGAGGGCACGTTTGTGTCGACCTTATGAGAGATTAGAAACGTAGTGTGAACCCTGTCGTGATCTGGGTCACGTTTCGAGCTTGAGGACTGGCAAGGACTCCGATTCGTGAAGCGTGTCAAGGACGACCAGGAGGAAGCGGACCACCCGAGAACGAGCGACCTGTTGTCCAATTATTGTCAATTGTGAGACAAGTGCCTCCGATTGCGTAACGTCGCGTCATAGTCATATTTGCTGAACCGTGCGAGCAAGAGAGAGAGAGAGAGAGAGAGAGAGCTCATGAATTATTCTTAATGGACCGTCGGGAGAAGCGCGAGCAGCTTCTCGCCAGGCGTGAAAAATCGGAAGAGAGTCGAATCGGCGAAGCCTACACTCCTAATTAGGGTGATAAATCGTGATGCGAATGAAATTTCCGTATCGAAGTCTCGAAATTGATAATACGAGGTGTCCCTTCGACTACATACGTAGATTTATCGGCTAATTTGCATGCTCGTGTTGAACACGGGATCGAAGGCCGCGCGCGAGAATTTTACGGATTTTATAAAATATACTTCCACTTTAATGCAATCTGTACTATATCTCGAATGACTAATATCTTAATTACTGTACTGAGACTACTGAAAGAGCATGCTTCTGCAATTTCATCCAGATGATTGTAGCATGCCCTGTTCACTTCAGAGAAATTTATTTATGAAAAGATTATGAGATAAAATATTGCCAGTTTATTATACACGATATATTGCCTCCGTAGGAGGAATAAAAAATCATTTTATAACAATACTTGCCGATGCGTTTTTTATGGCCGGCGATATTGTACGGTTTATGGTTCGCTAAGCTCACGCTGCTGGTACGTGACAACCAACACGCCGGAAGTTAATTGTAAACGTGCGACGAGCGACAGGAAATCAAACGAACCGGACGGAAAGCGGTTAAACAGAGCGTAAGTTCTCGTTGAGTGAAATTGATTCGGTCGACGAAAAAATGGAATCTCATTCGCAACGCATTTCGCGAGCGTGTTATCGATATACATCGGGCATTAGGCGACTTTCGATTAGCCTTGCGCTTTTCAACAAACATTTTCTCGATAAGTAGTGGCTGTGATCACGGCCGATGAGATAACTGGACCGTGAATCCGGTATTTGACATTCTTATACATGAAATAGCGTGGAAAGTGTCACTGTTTTTATGTACTCGCGATGTATAATCCAGCGAATCGAGAAGATCCAGATCTGATCCTTTCACGCCGATCTTTCAAATATTTTAAAATGAAGAATTTGATCTGCAAATGAGATACGTGTATCCTGTGAGATCCATTTTTAATTCAAGGTCACGTTATATCTAAGATGAATGAAAAAAAATGGTTTTATATTTAAAATGGTTTTACAATCATATTCAGATAGAATGCCACGAATATATCTTTCATCTATGAATTCTTTAATCAAATTTTTAATTGATTAAATTAATTTTTCGTGAAAATATTGAGGAGAATTATCTATCGACAGTTGTCAATTTTTTATATGTTATCTATACGTTTCAATTTCTATAAATTTATTTTTATAAATTTGTTAAAATAAAATTTCATTAGAATTAAATGAGGGATAAAGTTTTATTTGTTTGATTGGTTCCCAAGTTTAATTTCGGGAAAGCGTTTTAAATCTCTTAAAAGTATTCATTGATATTTGTATAAAAAAAAAATTGAAATGAAATTTGTCAAAGATAACTAACAGCAAAAAGATAGCATTTTTAAATATTTTGTTTATGAATTTATCTTATTCTTGTATCAAAATTTCAATTATTTATCATTTTTGTTAGAAATCTGAATTTAATGAAATTTTATGCGTACCAATATTATTGAGAATACTGCCTTACGAATTATCTTCAATTGTGCCAAGTCTATTTATTCCATATACAATAAAATATTGATTTGTTCATTTTCTGGCTTCGACATATATTTAGGCGTTGAGCGTTTTTGTCGGACGTTCTTTCGTTTAGCTTGTACAAGGAAGCGCCATAATTTTCCGAAGGAAAGAGGCGCGGAACGTTTCGCTCGCAGAGTAGCCTGCCTTTATTTCTCCATAAAGCCGAGTGAATTCTCGTTCTTGCTCCGGTCCTCTCGGAGAGAAAGATGATCATCTCGTTTCGAGGTTGCAATGGAAGATCGGTCGGACGAGAACGGACGACGTATTACTTCTTCGCGAGAGTGGCCTTTTTGCCAGTTCGGCCACGCCGCTCCATCGTGTAAACGCGATACGATAGCCATTATTTACGCGACATTATCTACCACAGGGATATAACGAGTGCCAAATTATTGCGCGTTGATTGCCGCGGATAAACGCTCGCGTCTTTGATCGCACGGACTTGTGCTCGTTTAAAATCTCGAATTGCCGAAGACGTAGATTTATTTAAGTTGATGTTGTACTCCAGTTGTAACATGATTATACATCGTATTTTATTGGGTTAATTGTCTCAAATGCGAATTTGATTGCTTGCGTAAATACATGTTGTAATGAGAAATTATATTGTATAATAAATATACATAATAACAAGAACGATAATTTGGCTTGAAGATAATTTTCAAGTACTCGATGGAAATGATTTCAAGTAATGGCTTTTAAAACAATTACATGACTTAAAGAATTGAGCTCCGACTAAAATTATTAGCAAGTCTTTTTAATTACAATTAAAACTTAATTTCACAAATACATAAGTATTACTATATTTTAAGTTATTATTATTATTTATGTTTTATAGGTGCATATTTGTGCGATTACAACAAAATTTAATCAATTACATTAAGATGTTTATATGTCAAAAGCGTTAAATATTGTGCTTCTATTTAAGTAAATTTTCTTTAATGAAACATTGATGCAACGCATGCCTGTCCATATATTTACATTCGCTTTAGTCAAATTAGGACAAAAGCACTTGAGAAAAGCACAAAAGATTTAGCAACAATTTAGCAACACTCGCTTTACATGGGACGATTCTCTTATTTTTATAATATCATAGTGCACGCGTTAATAAATGAAAAGAGGAATGAGTAACAGAATGTTGAGAATGGAAACGACGGTATCTCGTTGGTGATTGGTAAGAATACTCGATATACTTGATGAATGTCTGAATGCTTAAAGTTTCCTCAGGTTTCCATTCACGTGGCTATCGTTTTCACGTGAATGGCCGCTGCCTCACTTCTCCCTGACTCTCTCTTTCGTCTTTCTACCCTCTTCTGAACAATAATAACAGACTTGGTGAAGACATCACTGGATAAAACGCGCATCGCTCGAAAGTTTGATTAACTTCCTTTCCGATAGAACATTATTTTGTGGACGGATGTGACGGCGATGACTACTTCTTATTCTCGATCTTTGACCCGCGTTTCCTGCGATAGAAAAAGGAGCCCTCCATAACGCCGACAAATCGGTCTCTGCCTCGTGAAATCGAGCCGTGTCATAATAACGCACTGGCATGTCGGATTCGTTTCTTTTATTCCTTTAATGTTACTTCTATAGAAAATTATCATACAGAATATCTACACCTGTGTTACATCACCAATTTTTCTATCTAGAAAATTCTTTTATCAATTTGAGAAGTCAATCTCTTTTTTGAAAAACTTAATCACGTATACATTATTTTTTCGCAGTTTGCTAATTTTCAGTATTGAATATCTGATAGTCTTAAATTGGGTCACAATGTAATGTTTGTAGCTATTTTTTTAAATTTATGAGACTTTAACTCATTCAATTTTGAAGCTCGGTCCTTTAGGAGGAGTTTTTCTAGTAGCGAACATTTAAGATTTTCTTTAGATTAATAAAAAAAAATCATGTTTTTAAACTTTTACTTTTCCCTACATTTCTGCTCCGTCTCACTAACTTCTTTCGCATACAATCGCTTCATTTTTATTCTCAAAAATCAAGCTAATGTCTGATGCTAGTCGACTAGATCGACGTTAGGAGAACTTCCCCTACAATATCTTTTTTTATTAAGTATACTGTTGAAAAATTTATGTTAAATTTAACACATTTTACATGTCCCAGATGATCCACTCAAATTTTTATGTTAATTTGATACAAGATGAATATGTTAGAAAGTAACATAAACATTATGTTCAAATTAATACAAAAAATGTAACACTAACACAATTTGGAAACAATTTATGGAAACGTATTTCTTCAGTAAAATTAATTAACATTTATAATATGTTAAATTAACACGTACGTTCATCTTTGATTCATTTATTCTAGAATTTATGTTTTCAAACTACATTATTGTTATGTTATTTGTTCACTTACTCATAAATTATGTTACTTTTACTAAGAAATGTTAAATATTTAACACAAAATATTCAAATAACATAATCACATTATGTTAAATTAAACATTCGAATATGTTAAAAATTCAACACAAAAATTTTAACAAGGACCGTTTTTAACATAAATGCAAAATGTTTTTTACTGTGTAAAATCAGTTTATTATCTTGAAAACAATACAAAAATAAAAATAGGACAATAATTATCTAATGTGAACTATTTTTTGTTTCAGGCTACGAGGAAAATCTCCAAATGCGGATATCTGTTCGTCGCGCCTGGATGGGATTTTTCAAACCCGTTGAACCGGACAAAGGTATGTTTCACTTTTACCAATTCGTCAGGAACGTATCCCTTTCGCGTTATTGACGTCGATTAAATTACACCGCAGAAACGAAGGAAAGGTATTCTTAATCGTCGATCAGAAGTGCGCGCCGTGATCGATCACTTCCGTTTCGATGCTCGGGGCTACGTGACGCGTTATCAGCCGATCGAGTCTATCGATCGCGGGAAATCACACCGTGAGATGTGGATCGGGCCGCCGCGCAATTTGCTTATTATCGAGAAAGTGAGGATAAGCGGGCCCCATTTCTCGTATCCTCCGCGCCGAAAGGGGCCCGCGATACGTTTTTTCCGTCGGTCTCGCGCGAGGCGATTCGCACGCGCGCGGTTCGTTTCGCGAAAACGTGACTCCCGAGGAACACGTAAAACGAAGTTCCGGCTTTATTTTACATTTATGACGGTGCGCACGAATGTTGTTTCCTTTCTAAACTTTCTCCGTATATGAAATATACGCTCGTTAACACTTCCTTCGGATACGTTTCTTATTTATTTTTTCCTCTTATCTTTTCTTCCGAACGCGTCGGCCGCGCTGAAGAATCGCAATTTTACGATATCGCCTATCGAGGCATTTTGCGACGACTCACTGAGAAATGCAGAAACACGGATGTTGATTCGCCGAGCTGTCGGTCGTATGATTTATGCTCGTCTAATGGGAACGACGGCTGTTGTAATTTTCTCTGCGAAGGCACCCGCGACATGTGCTACTTGATCGACGTGTCGGGAACCCGGGGACGGGTACCGTTAATCGAAAAGACGCGATTGTCAAGAAGGGAAATTAATAATTCGCTAAAAATTATCATAATTCGTAATGATGTCGTTACGTTGGAAATGCACAGGTGACCTTTAGGAAAAACCGTGAGGTTCCTATTACAGTACGTATAGGAACGATTACTTATTAATTAAGAAAAAATGATCGTCTCGTGCGATTTTCTTGAATTATGAAGGAAATGTCAGGTTAGATGTTGTTAAATCTATCGAAGATCAACAACAACCTTTAGTCCATTGCGAAACTGCGTTTATCTTTCACTGTGTTACGAGTTTCGTGTAATACCTCAGAACATCGCCTGTAATTATCGCACATCGGCAGCGTATATCTGCGAATTAAATTAAACTATTTACGAATTAAATTACTATTCGCGGGAAGGCTGAAGAAACTGAGAGAAGAAAGCGTAATTTCCTAGTTCGAGGTTGTCTGGTAGGCGCAGGTACTCTTGATTATAGCCGAGATTTACACGATCGATAATTATCGACATGTATCGAGCTCGTTCGTCTTACATGGCTGGCGAATAGAAAGTGGTCTCAGGTGACCGTCTTTGGCCTCGATCTTGGTCTCGCTCGCGATAATCTGTCGTGTGATGTTCTATGACAAGTCGACCGCCTTAATTTTTGCTTAGGGGTTTCTCAATCTATCGCTTTCTCGGGGCGCTGCCGCACGTGAGATTCGATATCGCGTAATTATTACCGCGTAATCGTTTTTTCGAAATTCGATATCTGTTCGATCTGTTTGCAAGTCTGATTTACTTAGCATCTTCAAAAATCTTTGATCGTCTTCCGCGAAATGATTTTGCATAAAACGAGCAATCTCCACCACAACATTTTTGTTATTATTATTATACAAATGCACACTACGTGCATATATTTCACACATTTATTTTAATTCTTAGCAGCTATAAAATTATATTATAAATTTTGTTATATCGTGAATCTTTATTACAAGAGATCTTTATATGACCTTACATAAAAAATTATTTATAATATACTATTAGAATAAAAAGATTCATAAGAGATTTTATCCATATAATTTTATCAGATTTAATTATATAGCAACATTTGTTAGAATTTAAAAAAATTTATGATATTCTTAAGAGTATTATCGAAATTACTTATCTGCTAGCTATTTATTATCGCTATTCATTATCTACAATACAAATTATCAGATTTATAACGTATATTTTCCGTAATCCTTGGAAGGCTTTGAGGTAGTAGTAAACACTTTCTATTACCATTACTTCCCCGTAAAACGCGCTTGTCATAAAAGGAGGAAGAACTCGGTGAACGACAGCTTTCAGACTATCTCGATTACCTGTGACTCTCGATTAACGAATTATTGTCATTCTCACAGTTAAAGGTATCAGGGAGCTACCGCGACGCGAACCCGTAAATTCCGGTCGTTGCGCTGCGGAGAAAGTGAATAATTAGAAGCCGCTTTAAGAAGGTCTTAAAGGTCTTTAAAGCCCGACCAACGAAGTGGTGCGTAAAAGCCGTTGATGCGTGGTACCGACTCCTTAATTAAGTGAACCTTGTTAATTCATATACGTGGCACGTCCCCAGGATTTTCTCTCTTTCTGCTTCGCCCCCTCCGTAGTGATAAATCCCACAGCTACGTTCAACAATTTAGCAGCCGCTTTAATAGCGACGTCGCGTCACGGTTGACGATATTTTATCGCCCCAGACGGCGTCTAAAGGAGAGACTTGGATCCTTGAGAGATTATTACTTAATATTTTACGACATTCCTGTCCGATTCTTTTCTCATCGATATAGAAATGTTCGTGCCGGATGGTGAACGTGCATAGTCGCAATTTATCGTGTCTCGATTTGAATTCGTTATTCATTTGTTGTTTGTGGTAAAAAGTTATATTTAAAACTATGGTATTTTATATGTAAATCTAAACTTCAATTTTTTTCAAAGTATTAATAATCAATTATAATCACATTATTTCAGATTGAAAGGAAACAAGATAAAACAGAAAGACAATCATAAATGTACTAAAAATTAGAAAATAAAACTTATTACTCATGAATTGTTAAGTGTATTTTATTTATTCATTTATGTAATTGATTGCAAAAATATATTTAATAAAAGAAGTATTTCTTATATTTTATATAATCATTTACGGATGGATAAATAAAATAAATATAATTAAATAATCAATATAGAAAATTAATATAAAAAAAGTTTCTTTAGAGAAACAAATAATCCAATTTAATACATATGAGTCAGATAATCGATAGTAGAATTATTACATGTTAGTATTTATATTATAATTTATACTTGATCAGCCAGTTAAATCTACACTATTTATATTCGTTATCAGTCGAGTGACTTTAGCATTCCCATCGTAAATGTCACGTTGAGAATTTTCGGATTTATTTTCATAGGCGGGAAGATGCGGTCCAGGAAGGAAATTCATCTAAACATTCGGTATTTCGAACGCTTCGAATTTCACGACGGCCGAATAGCGTCGTGCTACGACTTTCATCTAGCGATATAATAAAGCGACGCCTTTATTTTCACTTCGATAATACCTCGAGGCGTCGAGAGAAGTCGAATGGTAGGAATCTCTCACGGATCGTGAGATCGAAGAGGATCGATGGATTGCCGTATTGCAGTATTGCGGTTAGAGAAATACTCTCGCGAGTATGCGTAACTATTCGCAAGGCTAGAAATTACATTTATTCTATTCTCCTCTCGATTTCCCTCCGAAGCCGAAAGCCTTTCTTTAGATCGATAATCTTTCAGCAATTTGGATGATATCGTAAATCAATATATTTTCCAATAATATAGATTCCAATAATAATTATTTTCTGCTGCAATTTTTTTTCTCGATTGAACTTTTGGATGAATTCTAAATTCCAAAAGGATGCACGATATAATAGTGCAATATTTTAAAAAAGAAAAAATATACTGTCTAATAGGTTCACAAAACTTTCGCGATTTATTGTGATGTCTCAGTTTTAAACACGATATTACTTTTAAAGCAGATGTCAAAAGTTTTATTAAGCTTTTGATATCTCATGCATTTTATATGATTCAGAAGATTCTACTGAAATTAAAGGATTATATTATTATATCATTTTATAATTTAAGTTTATAATTTTGTTTTCTTCTGAATTCTTTTTTTATTAAATTTTTAATACGAGAATTTGACTTATACCTTCTTAGGGTTTAAAAGATTTTATAAGATCTGTTGAATATTTAATGTATTATATCCAATATCAATCGATACATGTGAAATTCGGGCGCTTGTCTTTGTAAAAGCGCGACGTAAAGATAAAACAAACAGGAAACAATGAAAATCGGCCGAAACATCGTAAAACAAGCACGCTGGAACGTGATGCGTGTGTGCAGCAGTAAAACGCTCCATTATACCATTCACTGCGTGTTTGCGCCATTGTAACGACACCATAAAACGATAAGGTGCAATGACTCTGACGATAACGCGGCCAGGCCTTTTTGTTGCGTAACGATATTCGCGCAAGGATAAACAAATTTGTACATTGTGACACTCGTAAGAAAGCGGATTCTATCGGTCACGTTTTGACTTCGACTCACCTTTCGCAGCCACCCACAGTTGTTAGCGCGAAGAGAGTTTGCACAACTTTGTCGAAAGAGTGCAAAACAATTCGCGGCACGAATAAATAAATGTAAACGTGCGAAAGCACGTATTCAGCGTATCTCGTGATCACGAGACCGCAAAAACGCGCGCGAATTGCCGGTCGATTTTCTGCGGTAGCGATTGCGAGCGCGCTGCCGATAACGGCCGTATCGATAATCGGAACGGGAGCGTTGATAACACGGTGGCTAATTCGCGAATTGCCTAGTTAATTGCGTTCGGCCGCGATAGCGACGTTATTTTTGTTTTTCTTTCATAGGCGAGCCGTTGGTCGCGACCTCGATTAATTTATTCGATTCGATGTTAATCGATTATTACGCGAGGCAGCGCTTACGAGGCAGAAACGCTTTTAATTGCAACGTGGCTCAATCTGCACGGTCAGCTGATTCGATACTATATTAATGTTGCGGCAGCGTTTTACACATGTTTCGTTAAGTTTTTTTTTTTAACGGACAACAATACTTCGCGTTTTTCATTGCGTAACAATCATGTCGCTGTATCGCTAATTTGCTTCCGGTTTATTGTCGTCAGACATTGTCATCGGAGACTAAACGCCGTATTTCTTTCCCTACGATTGTCTTTTTCCCGTTTTTTCTTAGATACGTTCTATTGTGCCGATAAATATTATATATGTATTCATGGTATGACGATACTCCGTTGCATAATCCATGTGTCTTTTGTTGCGTCACACCTATGACACTTGCCCGTTGTCACATTTGGCGTTAATCTGTAAGATAAATATTCTTATCGCGGAGTAAAGACAGACTCGTCTCGCCTTTCGTGTCCCGACTTTACTCTCTTATTGAAAACAAAGTATCATATCTGCCTTCTTATCGCACAATTGTAAGAAACGTTTGCATCGTTGTAAAATTCATAATAGATCGATTTCGATTTTCCCCAGATAAATATAATCGCATTTTTCATGCGATAATATAATAAGTAAATGCGATAATATAATAAACGCTTCGTACATACCATCATTGAAAACAATATAATTTTATAACAGATTAAGTTAATTTTAATATGAAAAATTTTGCTAAGATGTTTCATATTAAAAATAAGAAAATCTGTTGAATTGAAATATTATATAATTAGATATTTTAAAAAATTTCACTAATTTTACGTTATGTCGTTATTTATTCTACGAGGCATAAATTTTCTGTATACAAGCGATAAAACGCAATATGATACGCATCGAAATAACACTCGAGAAAATATTATCGTTAAAAAATTGAGCAAAATGGACAGACCCAGTGTCATTCAACAACAATTTCATCCTCCGCCTTGCGTGCGCGATGATTTAATTAGGAACGATTATAATTCCAGTATATTTCACACGCATACAAGAACACATGCGTGCATTCCTTTAATTACCCAATTAACGCGCTCGCCTCCATTCGCGGACCGTCGAGAAACGAGGGCGCCGCGCCGAGGGGGAATTCGCAAGGTATTTTCCCAACAGCGAGGGAAAAGGGATGCGAGATACGGATATGAAATTGGCGCTGGGGTATTCTAATGAATCGCACAGGAAGCGCGAGAAAAATCGAGGTCGGACGCGCGCGCGTAGAATTCCGCTAAACATTCCGGAGCCGCGGATTTACATTGTAGGCACACTGTTTCCTTTCACTGGGTTTTTTTTTTTTTGGTCCCCACTGAAAAGGCAAGTAGTTGCTCGCATTATTTGTGCGGCATTCCCGACACGTGTACGTTCCGCGGTCGCAGGACCGCGGCCGGCGTTAAGGTGCGCCAACGTATCGCATCTCACGACTCTCGATGAACGAGCCTCGTAAATCACGACGTTAATCACCCGGCCGGTCGAAATTGTTTACGTGGCGATTTTAATGGACGTTTTTGACGACTCTATTCCGAGATTGCATTCGGCGAAGCCGAGATCGATTAATTCTGATAAAAGTGAAATAACATAAATGGTATCGTTTGATACGAAACGCAAACATTCGATATATGAAATCGAGCGATAAACAATGTTATTGCGAATTTACTGTTGACAAAGTTTGTGCAATTTTTAATCGTGTATCACTTATAATCACTGATGTTTTTTTTTTATTTTTATTTTCTGACAGAAGATTTATTTTGCCCGCAGAATTACGCAAAGACTGAGAAATAATTTATCAATTTATTCACTCAGGTAACGAATTATCACAATTTTATTTGAACAATTTGTACATTTTTATCTTAGAAGGCGTAGAAGCGATTTATTGTCGAAGCGCCTCCGTTCGCACGATGAAACAATTTAATCGTATCGCATTTACGTTTCTGTGCGCAGCTTTAATGAGCATGTTCCTACTCGCAACGATGCCAGTCGTCGCCTCGTGAGCGTCGACCTGCACGCGCGAGTGGTACACGGCTTAAGGCCCGGCCGCTGCGAAATGCATTTGCTTACAGCTGGCTCACGTACCGTCCATATAAAACATCGCATTATTCGCGAGTTATGCCCCGTACGCACGTCGATGCTTTTCTCTTCTTTTTTTACCTTCCCCCTTTTGTGCTGCCTCTTAAAGTCTTCAGGCAGCCCTTAGCGCACATGCGTGTCGTCGTCCGTCTTTCTTCTCCTCTTCTCGTTCTCCTTTTGCCCCCTCTGCGCGCCACCTTGGCAACGCGCGACGAATGCAAATGTATCTTCGACCCATCCGAATCCGATGAGATACATTAGACACGATTCTAAAAAAAAAAAAAAAGACTTAGGGATTATTGTTGCATCGTGCGCGCGAGTCGATGGCGAGATACGTTGCGACCGGGGTTGCAAAAAATGCGTCGACTCTTCCGAATCCGATGAAATATACCTATTAAGCCGAAAAATATATTTTTGCCTTTGCGAATCGCGCTTGCCATCTACGCGGAACTGCGACTCATTGCCGTTTCATCCGGGGTCCTGCAACGAGCGGCGTATATCGGCGGTTTTCAGCGCGTTCCATTTGCAGCTTGGAAATGATACTTACGAAGATCATACGTTATAAGTTAGCACTATAGTTGCGGTTTTTTTTCATTCGCGCGGCGACTAGAATTATGACATAAAAAGGGAGAGAGAGAGAGAGAGTGAGTCGCTAATTAGAACTGGGTAACTGTTCTCTAAACCGAAATCAGTGAAATTTCACTGATTTCAGTACTATATTTATAACTATATCAATCAGTGAAATATGCACTGTCTTTCAGTTTTAATACACTGATTCTGATTAGTTAGATTCTGAAAGTACTTCTCTCTTAATAAAAATCGCTGAGGAATAGTGAATATTCACTGATAATCACAGTTATAAATACAGCACTTCAAATCAGTGAATAATACACCAATTCCTATTTAGAGAGCGGGCTTTTGTATTCTCTTATATTCTATAAACTGATTCTTGATTCTACATACGATTACAACTGAGGGAAGAAATAAATAAATGCGAGAGGTCGGCACGAAACATATGGGTCTGCTTCGAGTACAGATTTGTACTCTCTCGCGGTTCCGAAACCGAAAGTCATCCGCGACGAATAACTCGCACTCGTCTCGCTTTCCATTATTGAAAGACGCAAAGGACTCGCATTCATGTGCCGCATTTGCCCGTAAATGTTTAATTCTCATTTCTCTGCGAACCTCGCGTTAAATCGGTCGTATTTGGCTAAATGTGAGACATGTACGCCCTATATTTTCATGGCTCGGTTCATGTAGAAACTGGAACTGGGAGATCGTTAGATCGGGAACATTGTAGTATCGATAAGCAAAGGTTATTGAGCGAATCGATAAATCGCCGCATAATTTAGCGTCCGATGTTTTATGGCCCTTTATTATGCACCTGCATAAATCATATTACGACAAAAAGGCATCCCGCGCGAAATCTCGCCTGTTCGGGTCTCGAGGCTTTGTGCATTCTTTACGTGCGTTTCGAAAGTAACGGCGTGGTGAGGCGGCGTGTAAGGGGTCAGAAAGCGAAACAAAAGGTTCCGCACGTTTGTCGTGCTAAGTTAATTATCGATAAGGCAATCAATCTCTAGAACGCGCCGCGCTCCAGATCACTAATGCCAATCTCCGGGCAGAGAGAGAGAGAGAGAGAGAGAGAGAGAAAGCAGTTTTTTATTAGATTCGTATATATATATTATTTATTTCATCGATATTTACTATTTTGATTATATATAATGTCATTTTTAATGCGCACGTGTAATTTCACGAAATCTCGTTGCACCACGTGATTGCATTTTGGATATCTGACGACAAAAGTTTTATATAAAATCGCACGATTAAACCGATTTGCGAAAATCGTCAAACTCTCCAGAGTCGTTCATTTATCTTGTATATAAATAGAATTACAGTAGACTCATGTATAACGCAGTTAATACGTTAAGTGTTGTACGAGAGAAATCGTATTGTATGAGTGTTTTCCTCGTATAACACGAATAATATAAAGTAACATGTCTGGAATGACTATTGTTATGTCAACTCTTGTTTCTATGTGTTATTAATTAGGATATATAGATATATACTAATTATTTAAAAAAAATACATATTATTAATGTATGTAAACAAAACTTTTTTATTCCATATAAATTCAACAAAAGAAATAATTTAACATATTTATTGTAGTACATTCAGTATAGTAGCGATGAAGATAACAATGTTATGCTTAACTAAAACAAATTTAATCCTTACAATGTGAAAAACGATGGTATTTCGAATCCGGTCACTGTTTCATCTATTTAAAGTGATTCAAAAAAATCTATAAAAATTCATGAAAATACTTTCAAGTTTGTAGAATAAATGTTTGTACTTTATTTTAGAAAAAGATAAAATATAAGGAGTAGAAAGTCTTTCAAAGTTACGAGAAATTTTTATGGATAGAAATCGATCGAATTATAAATACCCTCCGTTTGTATGGAATGGATTAATTTTTAAATACGAGGAATTCCTGCATTTTATTACATAGCGCGTTATAGGAATTCGCATTATACGAGAGTCTACTGTAAATTTTATCAGCACGTTATCAGATTGATTAAAAAAAAAAGCACCGTTATAATTTTCTGTCGCTATAGTTTTGTTGGAAGTCTCGTTCCGTATATCAGACGAGATCTCATGCAAATTTAAGGAAGCAAGTACACATCAGCGAAAACTTTTAAAGCGATGCCAATCTCATGCATTATATCTCGTGCCTCGATGCTTAATATGGATGTTGCTGTCACGAGGCGCCTCGAGAAAGACCATGTTTGATCAAGTCTTTCATCAAGGCTGTGTCAACCGCGAGGTCGTCATGCGCGGGACACCGCCTATGTAAAACTCAAACGTTACAACCTCGTGAAACTCGTTAAAACGGCGTTATTTGGCGTAACCAAAGTATCCGCCGTGTACACGAACACATGTCGTGACTTCATCGTCTAGCACCTCAGAGCTGGCTATTGTTCTATGAATAGAGCTCAGCTATCTCCGTCTTTTCCTAGGATTTCTGCTCTTCGTCAACCGTTCACCGTTTATATCGGAATCACTAAACATGTCGAATGTGTTAAAATTGCGGTAGATATTTTTAGAAGAAAGAATTTTTATGCTGCGTGTTTATCAAGATAAAATATTTTCCCACGCGAATCTCGTCAGAGATAATGCGAAATTTGACTCATGGTGATTTGGGGACGAGAAAAAAAAATAGGACTAATATATTTTGTCGCAATTTAGTAGAAAAAAATCTTTATATTTTTGTATCATCGTTAAAATGACTTTAGTCAAATTAACATATCTCTGAAGGCAAGAATTGTTTGAAGTGGCAATTATACGGCTGTAAAACTATAAAATTTTATGACATAAAAAAAGATTTAAAAAGCCGGCGAGTAACATTTAATGGACACTGTTGAAAGTCGCAACTTTCCAAAAAAAGAGAAATCGAGATAAATACTGTAGATATTTTTGTAGTGAAGTATAGCACTTTTTAATTCGGGCGCCATTGTTTCGGATATACTTGTATTACGACAGGTAGCTCGACAAGATTTTTTCATTCAAGCGTGCCGAGTGCTTCTCATAGGTCCCTTTGTTTCCGCGACTCGTAACCTCTCTTTGAAATGGAACAATGACGAGGAGAATCGGAGAACGCGCGCGGTTACGCAAGTGGTTGCTCTTCAACTGCTCCATGCGTTACGCATCAACGAAGGAAAATTAAATTAAAGAACCAGCTTCGAAGAACAGTTCCGTTTTTTTCGCATTTATCGCGTCATAGTACCGCAGAAAATGTACAATACACCTGTCGTACAGGCAGGAATATTTTTTTATTCAAGCGACGTCAAATTAGAAACATTGAGAAACAATAAAATCTTTCCATACATAATCTCTCTTCAAACATTTTTTATATTAATAATAAAATATCTATAATTAGCATTACATAATAATTTTATGTACTGTCTTTCTTAATCGAGTAACTGTAGCAGTTTCGACATCTAGAAAGATACAATTTAATACTTCTGTACCATCTTTATGTTTTATCACGTAAGCTTTGTTATATACTTTATTATTACAATTTTATAATTTCTATTTGAGATATATATATCTTATTAAGAGCTTATATAAAATACCCATTAAGAAATCCGATTTCACTGAGAGAATCAAGGAAGTCTGTTTGTTCACTGGATTGATACCACGACTTCTCACCGCCTATAGTTCGATCGGCGATTCAAGTCGAGGAGCGGGAAGACCCGGAAGAGTACAAGAGAGAAGAAAATCTTTGTAACAGAACAGTGGATTCGTCTCCGCGGTGAATGGTACACGATATCTTATTATAGGCCACGTTTACACGGCACGTACGTCCAACTAGCGCTTATCTTGTCTACGATCGATTTAATCATACGTGAAAAACGAAAGCTGGAATTGGATATCCCGATATTACATTTAGTTTCTCTTTTCCCTTAGAAAAAGATGCTTAATCGATTGAGCATTTTTTAAAATTTTGTTGCATCTGCTCTTGCCCTCTTGCACTCGCCAGAAAATTCAGTTTCGTTCCGTGTGAATCTTTTTCAGATTTAAATTCTTAATCTTTTTGAATAAATTAAGACTCGTGTCGCAAATATATAATAAATATAAATACCGTGGAAACGTGGAGTCATCAAGAAGGAGGAAGCGAGCGCACGCCGCCGCGGTATTGCGAGGCATTGCGGGAGAAAGGACGAGAGAAAAGTCGGCGCGGAGAGCGTGCGAAAGCGATTCCCATCGCGCGTGGAATTATTGTTCGCTGGGCGGTTTAATCGTCGATAACGAGCAACCGGTCGACGATACTTACTCCGTCGGCTCTACGGCCGTGACCGTGGAAAGACAATAAAACGGAATCGACGCGACGGAGGAAATGCGATATCCGAGTATCTCGATGGGCGTAATTGTCCTTCTTTTCACGTTATCGGCGCGGGACGATCTCGCGAGTGCGGCGATAATACGCGGGCCCGTCATCTCCTATCCCGACACGTCGATCGTCGACATCTCCCAACCCGTTTGCGACTCACGGATTTACGAACTCAACCGTACGCGAACCGTAAGGATAAACCGTTGGAAAGCCTTTCCCGTGAGAGCGTTTGGTCGCGGAAAGGATCGAGTTCCTCGACCTGACGCTCGCTTCTCCGCGCAGATGCGTTGAGCGATGCGTTGAACCTGTGGGATGCTGCGGCGCGAACGAAAACGAAGGAAGCGCGACTCGAGCACGGCACTTGCGCCAACGACGCAGTTGTTGCCGCATGATTCATGATTTAACGTTAAAGCCTATTATCTCGGTGTAATTGGTAAGGTGTGGTTTATATACGTGCCTACGTGACTTTCTAATAACATAATTGCTCGAAGCTATCTGCACATATTACAGATTTCGGATTAACGCCGTTCAGAGGTTAATAACGTATTCGCACGCGAATGGCTTATTTAGCGCGAAATTTATTTGTTGTTGGAATACGCCAGCGAAAGAGCCACGGATAACAATAAAACATTTAACGCGGTCACGTATCTTGAAATTCCAATGTTGTGCGCTTTCATCAATCAAGATGTCAGTTCTTGTATAGAACTCTTGTCCTTTATCGCTTGATCATCCTCCAATTATTTTCCGAGAATTCCTCCGTCATTCATAACAATTTAATCTTTATTGATGCGTCATAAGTGCGCTATTTTTATCTCTTTTTTTCCACGCAGGGGAATTTGCTAATATCATTCGTTCACGCGTTTCTTATTGCATTCTTTCGCAGATGTGCAAGACATCGTCGAGATAAAATCTTGATTCTTTAAAAGTATAGATTTTAGTTAGCGCGGTTCGCGGGTGAGAACAAGTTCTTCAATTCCTCGTCCTTGCACCGATAACGATATCGCCATTAGCAAGAAGAATTGAAACGTGAAATTTTGTTTGCTCGTCGCGGCATGTTTCTCGTGTCCTGTTAGTCGTGACAGCCGGTGTATCCGCGAGGGATCTACGAGAGCAAACAGTGCGCTAATTAGATTTCCACCTGCCAAGCGCACAGCGCGGCCCAGCGCGACTCGAGGCGAACGCACTCGCTCGATGTTGCGCAGCGCGAAGCAAAGCAGCGGTGTGCGGAAGCAACCGGTTAACCGGCTGCTTGATTTCAGTCGACAGTCCCCGATTACTGGGCGAACGCGACGACGAAACCATATGTTGACGATCGAGCGGATTGCTAGAATTTTGCGGCTGCCATCTGCGAATGGGATTAATGTGCCCGATCGCAACGGCTGATTTTGCTTGCGTAACATGTCGATCCGATTATTATCGAGATTTTATTTAATCGGCCAAGTTGAAAGTTCGTGATGTAATAACGTAGGAAGTTAGAAAAGAAAATTTTATTGTTAGGGAGCTAAATACATATTATATATGACATAAAGACAGAATGTTGTAAATTTTGTTATTTAATGCATAATAATGCAAACAAGTTTTATGCCTTCTGTTTTCGAATTATTGGTTTTTGGCATCTTTCTTTTTGACAAAAAAAAGTCTTTGGCTTAACAAATGTTTTATTTATAATTACGAAACTCACACTGATACTTTATCACACACATATTAATTAATTCCAACATATTTATCGATAGAATAACCTTGTATTTATCACTGTTAAATTTACAGTTATCATAAATTACATTTGATGTAACAGTTTTGTAAATACAAAACTGATGCGAGACGAATGCTTAAAATTTCGAAATTTCGGTGGGTGGTTGTTACTTAAACAATATTCGATCGTGTCGATTTCTGGCTGTGAAAGTGTGTCTCTAAAGAAAGGCGATCAGCATTCTTTTCGAAGCACACTCGTTGCGTCGCGTACACCGTCGGGAATCTGCGTGGGTGGCGTGAGAATTCTAGAGAACGGACGTTTGCCATTTGCGACAGAAGCAGGTAGGCAGACAATCGCGTGTCATCGGGTGCGAATTAAGGCTGACGCCATTCTCCGTGGCACGCGCCCGAAGACCCCGATTTTAAAATTCACTTTCGTCACGTTGCCGCCCTCGGGTGATACCAACCCTGCGGCAGTCCGAGAAATATCGATAGATTTAAATTGCGTCATTCCGGGGTACTTATACAAAAGTTCTCGCCGATAACACACTGCTAACGCGTTCGAATAACGTATCTCTGAACGCTATTCAACTTTTTATTGCGCTTTTGGGATATATCTTTTAATTATCTATTTAAATTTATATTATAAATTACATAATTATTATATAAATTTGAGTAATTCTTATCGCGATTACATGTAATAGCAACGTCAACGAAAATAATGCTGTAAATCGTTCTTCATTAGTACGTGTAATTGAAAGGATGTCTGTTACTTTTAGAATCGTTTGAGTTACGACCGAGTTTAATTTAATCAAATCGCATCCGACGAATCATTATCAGTTTCAGGAAACAGTCGTCACTGTGCCACAGATTAGTTTCATATGTATCAGCAGCACTTTCGTTGAATCGTTCGAGAGTTATCTTAAGGCAAAGTGACGTGCCACGCGCAAATGTGTGTTTTATCGGACTCGGTAGATTGTTCCACTTTTCGCGTTCGAGTTGCTGCGCCTTGGAGATTTATCTACCGGTATAACTAATCTCTGCCTCTCAAGTGCTCCCATCAGCAGGCTGGTTTCCCAAAGTCGCTTTTATTAATGACGAGTATATTCGAGCGAGATTAATCTAATGTAACACGTCATTTGCGTCAAAGTATATCATTGACAAGTCGACGGTTCGACTAGCCTAGTAACCGATTGGATTAAAGATAAAACGTGTGGCAATGCTATGCACACATGCGTTGTTCTATTTAGACAAGTTCTATTTAATCAATATTTTATTCTTATTTTATTCATTTTCATATAATAATCATGCGAATCTTGAATAACAGTGTGAAATTTTAACTAATATTGGGCATTAAATAAAGTAATTAATGCAATTTTTTACACATATATTTGTTACATTGTTATATTTTAGTTTTAAAAAAGATATTTTTATTATATCTAAATATTAGATTGCATTTCGTACATAAATCAATGAAACACGAATTATGCCATTCAATCATGGCACGTGTCAATATTGAATACATGGCAATATTGAAACGCTGATTAAATTGCCGACAAGAAAAAAAAAAACAAAGGGCGTGTTCGAAAAATCGCGGACAACAAAATTGAAATTTCGAACAACTGCATGCGTCATGTTACTCGGCTCGATTAATTCAGATCAAGTAAGGTAGAGCGAAAAAGAGACTTTCCAACAAGCATTCGGATCGACATTCGTGTGCGAGTTTAACGTATATCTGATGTACGTCGACCTCTAACGAGGTGTAATTAATTTATATCGATTCGTGAGGAATATTTATTTCGATTATTGATTAAATATCAGCTGCTACGTCGCGAATCAGAGACGAGACGAAAACGATGAAGAGAAGCGCCACGTTGTACATGTTGTGCGAAGACTCTTTTCGCTTATTTAACTGAGGATTTGTTAATTCAGCTGCTCCTAATCCCACATGTGTACATAGTACTCGCAACGCGATTACGGTCATAATTCATAACTGACGCGATTGCGTCACCCTCGATACATCATCGTAACCGGCGAGATACAGGAACGCTGCTCGTTCTGCCATGATATCTTTTGTTGCTAACTCACCGTGAATAGTTACTCGAATACTAATGTAATTGTTTTCGTGATTTCCTGATTTCGTTGCGCACCGTTAATGTAAAGCTTGATTAATTAATCGCAATCTATATATAGCTCGATTTCGAACATGTTTTCATCGAAAGAATTTTTCAAATTTGACGTCAATTGTAGATAAAGAATGCTATTAATACTATTGAATCTTGGTTTATTTGTAATTCTTTGAATTTCAATTTTTGCATCTTTGAAGAACTCTCGTAGTCTATTTATATGCGGGAATGCCCGTAAAAGCACTGGAGACGTAAAAAGACACATGAGCAAAAATAGCTGAGGGCATAAAAATAGCCTTTACCTCGTCGCAGCGCGGTCGAAGAAATTCGCGATATACATTTTCATGAAGTTAACGAAATCGAATATCTCGTACGCGGTCGTTCTTAACCTGGAATGCGAAGGATCGTGAGCGAATCGCGCCGCTCGCTCGCGAGGCTTGTCAAGGTGGTTCGGATGACAGAGGCTGAGTCATTCTCTCGATCGGCCGCGGTTACATTTCGCTTTGGCGAGATATACGATTTCGCGAAAAACAATTCGCCGAGCGAATCCCGCGAACGAGCTCCGACCGCGAAATTCCGACGGAGCCCTCGTTTCAATATCGCAACGCGACACAAGCGTTGACACAAGGACGCAATAACGTCAGTCTCTCCACCTTGGGGATCGTTCTCTCTTTGCCTTGAAGAATTTTCAGCCGATTAATAAAAGGATAATAAGGATAATAAGAGGATAATAAGAAGGATCAGGCGGCGACAGCGTGGCGGTACCAACTACCACGACGGGGTTGCGCGAGCTACCACACTCTGCTAATACCCGACTATTCATCGAGCGATTCGCAATCTTCGGGATTGGTAGTCGAGGTCATTCTCGGTATACACCGCTACCGTGGAGCTCTCGTTCACGGGCCAAATATGGAGTACGCCTTGGAAACGATCGCGTGCCGCTGAGCGAAAAAAAAAATAAAATAAAATCGTAGCGCACACCACATCGCAATTATGATGTACGGCCGCCTTAGCTGGACGATGTTATTTTGTCGGATCGTTTCTTTACATTCGACTATAAATAGCGATATCGACGACGCACGGGAGAACGGGTTGCGTAACGCACACAAAAAAATCGCGAGTCTCGCGAGATTCGCGCGCGACCGACGCAAAGCGGAGAAACTAATCGCGATTGTCCGTCGTATTCGGAATGAAAATGAGAGATACCGGCGAGTCGGTCCCCCGTCTTGGAAAGATCACGAAGAGGCGGCTGGAGAGTTCGCAACGGTGTGGTTTCGCCCGTAGACGAGGAGGATAATGACGAGAGGGAGCCAGAACAAGCAGAGGCTCTGTCGAGGCTCGCTTTGCCGAACGGTGAAAGCGATTCTCCATTAATGCTCCTCTTCGCGAAGGACTTCGAACACTCGTGCGTATATGTGCTCAAGCCCCGCGGACTTCCGGTCGGGGCACTTCGGACGTGTACCAACGTAAAATGAGAAACGTTAACAGACTTTCATAACCATGAAGAATAACACGCTGGAAGGCGAATGGGGCATCATCTCTTGTTCGCTCAACAATCAATAACCGTTTTCGCTCCAGCGGAAAGAACGCTAAAGTATCTAAAAATTTAGCTAGATACAGATTTGAAAATAATTTTGTTAGGCCATCGAAATAAAATTAAAGTAAAAATAACGAATAATTTTAAGTTCGATGAATAATTAATGGTGACATAAAATTTGAGGAAAAATTCATCTTGCACGCGATGATTATTCAAACTCCACGAAATCCAATGTTGAGAGCTTGGAAAATTGCGTCCAGCAATAATTTTTCTTCGATATTTCTAACTGGGAATTTAATGTTTGTTCATCGATTCGTTATTTATCGATCTTGATTGATGAACCGAATAATTCTGCAGTTTCGCGGAACATTGTTTCACGACTCTATCATCGCTTGTTTGTAAACAGGATCGAGAATTAGACGGGACAACGTAGGCGAGATACCTTGAGAATCCGTTGGAGATCCTGTTGAACGATGGAGCCGCGGGTTGTAATCGTGATCCTTCGAGGCGGTCTTATCTGTATAACTGTACCTCGTTCGCAGTTTACCGTCACCCACCATCGCACGTCGCCGTCGTCTGTTACTTATTCGCGCAAATCTCCGCTTCGATCGTCGGTTATCGATCGTCATCGCGCCCCTTTTTTCGTGACAACCTCAATTTTTCGTCGAATATTCAATTAGTTTTATATAACGGGGCGCACGTAATTCATTTCCGTTACATGATAGGATAACATCGGTCCTTGAACGTGCTATTGGTGATTTCTAATGATGATGTTTGAAGGAAATTGTATACTACAAGTTCTTCGATCGGTCTTTCAGGACTGATTTGTTAGATGAATTTACAGAATGCAATAAAAGCGTGTAGAGTGATTTATTATGCTGTATTTTCGTCATTATAAACTTGAAAGTAACATATTATTAATAGTGCAATATATTACACGAGTTTTTTAATTATTACAATCTGGATGTATCATAATATATCTTCATATATTTTATAACTAACGCTTCTATTTTTCTTGTTTATCATGAAAATTTGAAATAGCTGCATAAGAGGCTCGATACAATGTTTATAGAATTTTACGAAAAATCAAGCAGATTTATATTATTTCACGATTGTTAAATATTGAAAATTGAAACAATTTGATTCTTTTACGAAACGTCAATGTGATGCTACACTTACTTATGCTACATTTACATTGTACGATATAGCTTTTCTGTTACGTAGAATAAGAGCGCGCCGTACGTAAGAAATTCGCAAAAATTCGCGTTTCGTACGTCACGTGCTGTAAGGACGTGACCGTAATCCTCCGAGGTGGTCTTATTCCTGTAACTGTACCTGTCGACAGCGGTCCACCGCGATTGCCCATCGCAGCTACTATTAGCGATTTTCCCGTTAGGATAAATACGTGCCAGGCGCCACACAGGATCTCGGCGATTAACGGCCGATTAACCGTGGCGCGCGGTCTTGAGATTTTATGGAAAATATCTGTCGTGGAATTATCTCTCTTTCTCCGTTCCTCTTCTCTTTCTCTTTGACCGCATTGTGTTGTTGCTTGCACGCGGTTGTTAACGTACACTTGAATCGCCGACACAACACCCTCCCCAATCTATCTATTTTCCGCTTCCTTCTGCTTCCCCGAATCCAACGAATCCTTCGAACGATGGCAAATTCCTGCAGCGGTCGTAGCTTTCAAATTAGACACGGAATAGCGGAACTCTTACGATCGTACATTATACGCATACCGCTTCTTCCACGAAGTCTCGTATATACCCGATCATTTCCTTCGCGCGAGAGTCCACGCAGTGAAGTTTATCGCGTTGCTTTTTCTTTGCAAAATGAATTCTCATTGAATCCCGTCAAGTTTATAAAAATTATATGGGGGTCATACGTGCAATTATGTATTCAGGGATTTCCTGGTTAATCTCGATTAACCGTTAATTGATGTCGAGAGAAGCGGCCGGAAGTCGACCATGAGGAGCGTAATATTGAAGGCTCGCATTTGTAATGAGTGTAATGCGCGTCGAGTTTTTTTATTTAGATAATTAAAAATTCCAGTCATTAATAAGTACGTTCATTCGTGCAAATCTTGTTGGGGAATCTTATGAGGCAGAATTTAGGATGTGTTCATAGAAATCTGAATGTTGTTTTATGAAATATGAATTTGTAGGATAGGAATAAAAAAGAAACTAAGTAATAAAAACGTGCATATATTTTATTAATATACACTGTTAAAAGTGAAGTTTCATGAACTTTTAATATATACTATTACAAATTTCATGAAATTTAATGTATTTTTAAGTTACACAATTTGAATTTAATTTCATGATATTACATTAAATTTAATGTATTTGTAACTGAAAAGTATATTTGTGTACATGTACATGAAATTTAATATATATTTCATAAAACTTTATGAAATGTACTTCTCATAAAATTTTGTGAAATTTCATGTACACTTTCATTACATTTAGCTATTGCGTGTAACTTAGTTTTCAATTAAATTCATTACTTTTAATTTCGTTCATAATTACGAGTTTTATTTACATGTAAACGAAGCATTTCTAACAGTGTATATATAAACAATGTATTCCATTTAGAAACATGATTCGTCGATTTTTCAAGCCTGTAAAATTCTTTTACAAGTGTTGGAAAGCAATGGAAATTAATTAGTATTTGTAATTAAGACTCATTCAAGATGTTGAGACACTAAACCTCTTCAAAACTCATTCATTCGTCCGCGATGTACGCGCTTCACGTCTATCTCGGCCGACCGATCGATCTCGCAGAATGTCGCGGTCGACCTCAAGTCGTTACTTGTATCGCGCCTCGGATCTACGACATCCGATCCACGATGTCGTCGCGGCGCGAGCGACTGACTCAACGCGTGAAAGATGAGGGGACGAGAAGGAGACGCTGCGCTGGATCTGGTGGTTTTCCGAGAGGGTTGCGAACGGTGCGACGTGGATCCGCGCAGGTGGTTACACATCGCCGACACTCGCGGCACGGACTCGGATTCGCGTCGCTCGGTGCCGTTGTCGGTGGTGACGTCGCCGTCGTGGTGGTGCTGGTGCCTGGCACTGGTGGTGGTGTTACGGTAGGTTATGCCTCGCATTCCTGCCGAGGTCGACGAACCGAGACGAACCGCCTGTGCATGCCCGCCGCCGCCGCCGCGTTGCTCGCTTCTTGGCCACTGTCCGGCCTGCCTTGCCCTTTCCTTTCCCTTCCCGCCTGTCTTTCTCTCTTTCTCTTTCTTTCTCTTTCTTTTCCCTTTCTTTTCGTTCTTTCGTCTCGCGTATCCGCCGACGACTACGACCATGGCCATGGCGAGCTTTGCGTATCCGCGACAGAGAAACACTTCCTCGTGCCGCTCCTCCCACACTTTCCAGGGCGTTCCCCACGTGCGACGGCGGGACACTTCCGTCTGTTTCTGTCCCGCGACGCGTAATCAAGATTCTCGTGCGTTACGCTTAATTATCCGGCGACAGTCCGCCTTTAGGATCGCCGGCAAGAGTCTAATTAAGGGATATGTCGCGTGAGACTGGGACTATGAAGAAACGTACACTCCTACCGCGTCCGCTTTAATAAGCAATTCCGCGGTGTCCCTTTCAGATCTTTAGAAATTTTCCAGACCACTTAGTATAGTATAAGTAATTCGTAAATTATCATTTTATCTTTACACGCGACAATTTCAGAATACATTAAATTTTATCTATTTAAGAAGCGATGTAGCTCTGTCGTTTTAAAGAAACTTTTTTTACGATGCACAATTCTAAATGTAATTTTGAACATGAAAGTTAATAGTTTAAGAGACCGCTTTCTATTTAATATGCGTATATAATGCAAAATGAAAGTCGATTTTGTGCTACAATTTCTCATATTCATCGTAATAAGTTTTCCAGATGTAAAAACGATCGTAATCGACACTTTTCTTTTTTCACGGCGTGCAAGTAGATAACGTACGCTTTTTCGTGGAGAAAGTGCATCTTCTATCGCTTTATATGTTTAAAATAAAGACTCTGAGCTCTCTCTTCTATTAACTCTTCTTAAAAACTAAAAATCCGTTTAATGATTACACTCTCGTCGTTAATTAATCAATTGAAGTCGATAATAATCTATTCAACAATAATCTACATCTTTTATTTTTATTTTTATATATTTAATATATTTTAATATATTTATTCTTATATTATTTTTACACAGTTCTATATTGCTTTTCAGTTCTATATTGCTGCGAAAATAACATGAAACGAGAAATGCAAACTAATTTTTTAGGAATTTGATCTTCTTATAGGCATTATTATGTGGCACGTTTTCTAAAAGCGTCATTCGCATGATCATTATTTTCACTTAATTATTTTAATTACGCGACAATTCTATAGTAATCGTAGCACATTCTGTGTGCCGTCATTCCAATATACTGTTTCGACAATCCTATTCCCTTTTGTCGGCTCTCGGCTTCGACTCGGTGCAATTAATTGGACGGTCGAAGGAACGATAAAAGGAAATGCCATTCCCTTTTCCGGACGGAACAAAGAGTTATCTAATGGAGTTTGCGCGCGAAAGAAAGAGCGAGAGAGAGAGAAAGGGAGACAGAAAAAGCGCTTACGCGCTCCCGCCCCAGGCGGAGCGCAATAATTAATTCCGCACGATCGTTTCTCTCAATTGTTATCGGCGTCGACCGTGGCCGGGTCTCTCTCTCTCTCTCTCTCTCTCTCTCTCTCTCTCTCTCTCTCTCTCGACGCATTCTCGTTTATTATTTATCGTTTTCATCGTGGTCCCTCGTATGGTCTCGCCGTACGCGAATCGCAGCCAAGGACGCGTACGCGATAAAACGCGAATTACACGCGCAGAAATCGCCACGGCGATTTGTTTCTATTTATCCGGCATGTTTGTAGAGTGCGAGCGCGGGTACGATGTCGAATTACAGTTGATTGCTATCACTTGTTCGCGGTCGCGGCCGCGCCGACGCCGATGGGGGATGTAATAAGGGTTTTATTTATCGTTACGATAATTTATTATAGAATAAATAAGTGTACGGACATGTGCGCAATGCGGGTATGCGGCAGGGGGAGGGTAAATCTTTCCTCACCCACGAGAATTGATCTGTGGGGAGGAGGGTGGGACGAGCATGGTCTTCTTTTTCTCCTCCCTCTCGCGCGTTACGGGGAGAGAATAATTTACTGTCGGGTGTGCGGTGTTTACCCGCTAATAAAATCGTGAAAGTTCAAGCGCAGATGAAGATAAACCGCGCGGTGCAAATGCGTGCGGCCTTGGCACTCTCGCGAGATTTAACTCCTCCCTGGGGTCTAAAGAGGGACGCGCGGAGTTACGTGAAATATTTCCTCGGCTAAATCACGATTATCGGCGGCGGGACTTGAGAACGTTATTACGCGCCCCTGTAAAAAAGCGTCATTACAATCGATCTTGACTGCGCGTGTGACGGAAAACGCTTGGGGGTTTTGACAACAAAGGGAGATAATTTTCACGCTGGAGGATCTGATAGTGGCGAGTGCGTACGAGCTAATCATTTAAGCGCTTCTTAAACTTTTTTCATTCATGACTCCTTTTTATCGTCGAGATTTTTTCGCACATTTGATCGATATTACAGACGACTCCAGCATCCTCTTAAGAGAAAATTATTGAAAGAAGATTATCGTATTTGATGCAACCTGAACAGACAACGTACGTAAAAATTTGTCACATCGATAGAATATTGTTCCACATATAGAAAAGAAATGAGAAAATGATCTTTATCCTATATTTATGTTTATATGCACGTTTACATGGTGCTACGTGCTTACATATTTTGAACGTAGGAATACAAAGGATGTAAGAGAGTAACCTTTTTGCATTTCTATGCAAGCTAATATTCTTTTGTACATTATCTCTGTCCGCGTTCTCCGCGCGGGAAGATAATGAGCGGTTTGTACGTGCGCCCGCTTCGAATCAATGGCACCCTCGCGGTAAGTGACCGACATTCTCCTCTCCCGCTGCACGCTCGCACGTGCCGACGGCGGTAACCCCGGAGACAATGATATCTCGACAATGGCACGACGAGCTCTCGTCGCCACATGTAAATGTAACCTTTTGTAAGAGCCCGCGGAGGATGCCCGCCGCCGTCGCCGCGAGTGAAAGGTGCGACGCGCTGCCTCCTCGATTCCGCCGCAGACTCCGATGGATCTCTTCTTCTCTTGTCTCCTCCGCGGATTAGGAAATGTCAGCAGCCGGCGGCTGTTTGCGAAAAGTAGCGTTGTGAGATGACGCTTTATAGTTGATTCGCACGCGATAACAATGTGACGCAACGAAGAAAAATCGTAGATCGTCTCAGATACCGTCGGTCGTGCGTCGTTGTTTCGTCTCGCAAATAGGTCGACGAAATGTAAATTATTGTTCGCGCGGGAACACGCACGGCTCGCGAAGATACGCCATTTAATCGAAGAGGTGCTTATTTATACTTTCACTTTGGCTTTTAACGGTCGGGACGGGAGTCAAAGCTGCAAGAAAGTTTCTCCGTCACGATTAAATGTACGTGTGGGTATATGTTTTAAAAAAGATATTCGAAAATTAATTTATAATTTTGTCAAGTGAATTTATCGATGCCATCGATAAAGATCACAAAGAGAAATTTAATATGTTATCTCGCCGAGTGATGAATGTGCGCGCTGTATCACTTTGTTATATTATAATTGAGGCACGGCGAAATATACGATAATACATTACGGACACGCGAGATTGTGTGAGTTCGTGGCACATCGATACGCCGACACACGCGCAAATGATAAATACTGATTCGGCGAGTTCAAAAAGGGAATCGGCGTAATGCGATTTTATGGGACTGGCAACGTGGGGGGAACGGCTATATTATCGGGCGGAGGAATCCTTTAAGCGCATTCGCGACTTTGCGGATATAAGGTAATCATATACCGCGTCAGGGGAGTCAAACAAAACGGGCATTATATTACTGTCGCCATTTACCGCGCTCTCGCGAACAACCGGGCGCGGAGAGTAACCTTCGATTTCCTTCGCATCCTTCACCGTATGCCGCGAGACGCGCACAAGAGAATCCTAATCCTCTTTCGGGCTCTCCGGCTCTTCCGGCCTCTCGTCATGCGCTCGAACGCGATTCTATTCGACGGCGGACCGTTAATTTAATTCGCGCTTTCCAGTTAATTAATATCAATTACGCGTACGTTGAGGGGACCGGCGCTCGTTCGCGAGCTAGCCGTGCGTACCCCGAAGACCGGGCCCTTTTAATCCGCGTAAACACCTGAGATCTCCGAGGCGTACATTAACGCGCTGACTATAAATTAACGACAGATGTGGTTGTACGAGTCCACTAATGATTGCGTTGGGTTAACGACTACGGTATCGCGAACTGCGAAATATTAGCTTAATGGGGTAATCGCGAAAAATGTGTGTTTTGCAGTTTTAACCGCTATGACGAGATTTTGAAATCAATGCAAATATTTTATAAATTATCAGTACGAAAGGGATACACTTAACTTTTTATTTTATTTAGGATTAAATTATATCTTATGCTTAAAATATATTAAAATCTCTTTAATCTGCGGGAAAGAGCTGAGACTCCATATATTGTATTGAAGATACTGAAACTTCTTAAAAGAAAATAAATAAATATCAAACTTCGCGAGTACGACACCGTGACATTTGAACAACACACTTGCGCATTGTATTTATATATTCCGCTCGAAGATAACGACATCGATTGAATTTAAAAATCCGTGATGGTAATTTATCGAGAACTGAAATAGCGATTCTCTTTACAATTTTGAAGCTCGCTCTTCTATCTAGATTAAAGACATGCTGTAATGGTGACTCAATCGATCGCTGTGATAATTTTCTCTGACCAGCTTTCAGTACTTGTTGATTTATACGGCGAGTTCGGTGAACGCGTTCGTCATGTCCTGGTTACAAATGCCGCTAATGTCGTGCATCACGAATGTTCTTATAAGTTATTTCTCGAGTTGACTCGGTTAATTTATATCTTACGACACGCATGTGGCAAATTAAAAAATTCTTGAAACTATACATTCTCGAAACATGACAGTTTTAAAATTATACGATCGAATTCTCGCATTATTTTAACTATGCGCACACGCGCGTGCGCGCGCGCGCGCGCACACACACACACACACACACACACACAAAATTTGTTTCATTAATTAAGGTATAATGAGTGAGTGCACGGAAAGAATGGTTTTGCTGAAAGATCAAAAATTTTAGTTGGATATAGATCAGAAAAGTAATTTTGTTGAACTAATAATTATGTAAAACGCTCAAACTAGTTAATAGAATATCAAAATTTTTTGCAGCATTGCTCATTATTTTTAAGATTCCAACAAAATATTTTCAGATTTATATCCAGCAAAATTTTAGATCCCTCGTTCTTTCTGTGCACAATGCAGATTTTTGTATCCTTTTAATTTTAAAAATATACACATTTCGTAACAGGGTAAAATGTACATACTATCCAATATTCCAAACAAACGCCGAGGAAGCAGTAATAATTTGAGAGACATTCTTGCGTGCAGGATTACATTCGCGTGACGTCGCGGCCGGAGCCGCGAAAGATTTTACACAGTCCTGGGATAATTTGTTTAAAAGTTGTCCGTCTGGTTTTCGCCTTGGCAAGTGTAACACAATCGTAATTCCCACCTGTAACATCGCGGTCGCTCGATTTGCATGCGAGCGGACCGTGCTTGGACTCAGACTCCAGGTCCGACGAATCCCCCCGGGATCCGGACAATTAATCGGACCGCCATGAGCTTAAAGGACTGTTATTTTGCGGCATGTAACCGCATTTAAATGAGGTTACGTGTCAGCGTAGCCGCTCAGATCTCTCCCTTCTTGCACCGCGATAAGAGCCCCCGTTTTTTTCTCTCTTTTCTCCGGGTGCGGCTTTTCTTTTCTTTTCGAGCCACGATCGATACCTTTCTTTCTCACTTTTTATCTTCGGTATATCTTGTCGGACGAAATTGCTCTTTCTGCGCAGTTTTCTTTCGGCGATCATCTTATCGCAATTATTTCCATCGCAGATGGTGCAGAGAACATATCTCTTGTCATCTTAACGTAAAATAATTTATACCTTTTTAACGTTGGCTAATTAATTTTATCTGATAGACAGAGGGACGGACGTGAAAACTTATTTACAAGATCTAGTTTCTGCTTTTAATATATTGCAATTATCTTATTATATGATTATTTATATAGTATTTATTTTGATGAATTATTTAATAATAATATTTTGTCAGTAATTTTTTACTGACGTTGATTACAGTTTTTCTCATTTGACTTTAATTTACTCTCCTCTATGTTCTCTTTTACCATGTACTTTCTTTCCTCTTCTCTTCTCACGTCTCTTTGCTCGCATGTGTTGCGAATGTTCCGACCGCGCAGTTCTAACTCGTGCAATCCATAATTTGTCTTTTCACTAACAGAAAGACGAGAAAGTTCGTGATTCATTTTCTTGTCCTTTTCTCGCTCTTTCCTGTCGCATCTGTCGCGTTCTCCTTTGGCTCTTGCAGGCCGTCGTGACGTCAAATTTTATCGCATGGCCTTAATTATGGATTTCTGTGTCACGCAGTGAAGTCGCGCGCGAAGACTTTTCGTGTACGCTTTTCATTACACGTCGTTGAGAGGCGAAGTAAGAACGACCGTTCTTCCTCCGCGATTTGTGGTCTTACTTTCCGATATTTATGGAACTGTTTGCGTAGTAAAATGTACGTGGTACCAGGTAAAATGTGTATGATATGATTATTTTTTATCTCAACCCTCTGCCGGGCTACGAAGACTACCAACTTTTCTATAAGCGTCGTATTAACGTAATTTATAAATAAATCACTCATTATATTAGAAAGGACATAAGTCCGTAGAAAATCAAGTTTTTAATTAATTAAGAAGTTTATGTTTAAAACTGTTCAAAATTACAATCGTTAAGAAGAACAGGATTGCAAAATTGAACTATGCAGTTTTATATTAGTTTTCCCACTTGTTCGTTTTCCACTTCAATTTTTAAGATCTAAATTCAACTGAATTCGAGATCGTCGGGTGCACGTAATCTGATACTCTTTGTTGAAAAATTACACGCGATCGATTTTCCTTGGCGGAAATTCCTTGAAGATTTTCAGTTGGTTGCGACCGTCTTCCCGGTTCGCGCTTTTCCGTTTCTCCACGTGGATGCCTTCGATCGCGTAGCGCCGCGAACTTTATTTAGCGCGTCGAAGGGATTCCAGGGATCCCTTCCTTTTTCTCTTCCTCGGGTACAGCCGTTGCGCCGTACCGAGGAATTCGCGTGCAAATTCCGCGGGAATGCACTCGCGGGGAGGAGCGCGTCGCGGCCGGACGCGAAAGCGGCGACGATCTATCGCCAGAAGATATGGGATGTTCTCGCGCGATATTAACTTTAACCCCTCGTAAACCAGAATAGCTTCCGAGTAACATACCGTGCCGTCCGTCCGTACGTTTCGCGCGAAATGTGATGTATGCCCGCGTTTAACCTTTAGCTGCTCGCTCGGAAGCTGACAGACTCCGCATTTGTCCGACGTGCGTTTCCTTTTGTAGTTTTGATTTATTAAGAATTGCCTCGACGACCGCGTGATTATTTGCGAGATTAAGACGTAAACTCTGAGATGTGAGTCTAGATATTTTTTTTTTTATGAATACGGCGAATTTTTTTAGAGTGGGAGAAAAGAGAGAAATCCGCGTGTTGCAAATCCGACTGGCTCCGATTACGTGGTACGATCTATATCTTAATTCAACTGTTGAGTAAGATATTAATACTCTTCTAGTACGAAGAATTTGGCGATGCAGAGTTAAGAAACCTGAGCGGCGACGATAAAACTTCTCGTAAAGGTCGAGTCTCGTTGCGGCGGGGTAATGTAGTTCCCAGCGAGATCGTTACTCTGCAGCTCCTTTCCATAAAAACACGTGCACGTAAGGAATAAATATTGCGTACTGTTTTTGCGCGATTTGTTGCACAGCGAAGATATACGTAGCGAAAAAAGTGACGAAGCTCGTTACGTATTTTGTAGAAATGTACAGCCAGAATCGGAGAAAGAAAAATTTATTCTCCTCTCTTCAACTGAGCGCTTTGCAAGCTGCGTTGCTTGGCATGCGCGAGAAGAAGAGAAAGAATTTATTTACTTAATAAAAGCGTGTCCCGTTATGACACGAATACAGCAGCGAATGTTTCGCAGACATTGGCAGCTTTGAGTACGCTGCTCGTTACCGAATAGCCACCGACGAGAAGATACAAATTATCGGTGTATTATTTCACGCGTCAGTTTCAGAACTTAAACAAAACGTTAAAGCGTTAATTTTCAGATTTCTCGCTATGTCTACCTTATGTTTGTGATGTAAAACGATGATTACGTCTCTCTTTACTTTACCTATGAATTTGCGATATAAATAAGGACTCATTATTCGAAAATGTACACGATTTTTTAGCTTTGGATCAGAAATCGCATCGGAATGTCATAGACAAGAATAATTATCGTTTATCGATTGCGCTTCGTGAATCCCCTATCTCGCGTAACGTGCAAACACATCGAGCTAAGTCGACTCGAATTTTCGCGGCGAAAGGTCATCTCGTTAGAGGACTCGTATCGCGAATCGTGCAATAATTTATTACGTAACCGCTTCTCGTTTCTAGTATTCTTACATCCGGGATCTCCGAGAGAGTTTCTTCAGCACGTGTGAGCACGTTACGAGATTCAACGTAACGAAATGTTTTTTTCGATCGGTTCGAGGTGTAAATCAGCTGATAAGCAGATTAAAAGACGTGCGTAAGCCGTATGAAATTGGATATCCGTGTATCATTTTCTTGACAACGGAGTGCGTGTTAGACGCATATTCTTGAATGAATATTTGCTGATATAGAGATACGACTGTTATTGTCGTTAATGTTAATGATGACATTTCTTCACGAACCTGGAATCGATTTTTTTCTTCGTGAACGTTTACGATACGCGATCGGATTTACTGCAAATTTTTATCGTAAAGTTTTAATCAAGAAAGCAAGATTCTATCATTTATATTAGAGATCCGAAAAGTTCAAGTATAATAAATTCAAATTTGTTTATCATTATAATTTACATAAATATCGATAGTCAACGTTATATATTACACAGACAATATTTTGAATATTCGAGGATATCACATTGTTATGATATTCCACATCTACTCTCTAAATCGAAATCAATGAAATTTCACTGATTTCAGTGTTACACTTGTAATTATATCAATCAGTAAAATATGTACTGTCTTTCAGTGATAACACACTGATTCTGATTAGTGAAAGTACTCTTCTCTTAATCAAAATCGCTGAGGAACAGTGAATACTCACTAATAATCATACTAATAAACACACAATTATAAGTATAGCACTGCAAATCAGTGAATAATACACTTATTCCTATTTAGAGAGTAGTTTTAATCGGTAAACAAATCGGTGCAAACTGATGTCTCGGATGCAGTATCTACTTTTTTTTAAAATTAATTAGAGAAACGATTTCACGATACTTTCGCGATGGCTCGGCCTTTTCTCCTTTCGGTTATCACTGCGTGCGAGAACGACATTTCTGGTTTTTGCTTTAACGGCGATTTCGCGGAAGAAGTCTTTTAAACAGATAAAGATAATTGGTATCTCGCGTCTATCGACGCCTACCGTTGTCGTAGGAACGATAGTTCAACACGGCTTACACACTTTGCTACTTACTTCGGTGTCCTCCTATGGAACATCCTGCCCCGATAAGGATCCCTCGTCTCTTTGGCATGCGCGTCGGTTGGAGATAAGGCCACTTTTCATCGCTTTTTTTTTCTGATCGCTAGTTCGTTCCTAAAAACGTCGCGACTTAACGAAGCTGATGCTCTCTCTTTCTCCTTCTCTTATTGCTACTTTTGTTTTAGAGGAAGAGAAACTTGTGACTCTAAGCTCGAATTAATTTTTTATCGTAACCTTTCTTCCTGTCAATATCTCTTGATGGTGTATCATAATTCATCTTGACGCTAATTATAGTTAAATAACAAGCTTATTAAGGTTGATAATTGCTGTGACTAGTAATTAATTTTGCTCTGATCAGTATATGCATATCTTACTTGAAAAATTTTCCAAAAAAGTGTATTTTGTAATAGTATCAAAAGAGAGAGAGAGAGAGAGAGAGAGAGAGAGAGTATTATTTTTAAAATGTCTTTCAAATATTAAATACACAACAATCGAAATGGAAGAGAATTTCACGACAGTTCTTCGAAATGAAGACACACATAAATATTTCTGTGCACTTTGAATTGGTCGACTTAATTATTTTCTTTATCACCGATCCGCGAGTCTTATTATCTTGTTATTCCTTTTCCGGAATCTGTCGCCTTCTTTCGATTCTTGTTCCTGAAATTCTTGTTTCCTGTTTAACGGACTTCACGAGAGCGAAGTGCCGCATCGTTCCGCTCTCGGCAATGATTTTTCGCGTAAAGTATCAGTCGTAAAGAGACGTAGGTAGGCGAGTGGTATCGCTACAAGCTCGTTACGACGAGTAATAATCGAGTCGTACAACGTCGTCGTCGATCCGCACGGAACGGTACACTTGACCGCTATGCGGACTTTCTTTCTCTTTCCGTTGCGAGCCATCGGATAACAGCATCGGGATCTCGCGGCCGCGGATTGGCCGGCTGGATAAAAATCGGGAGACCGATGAGAAAAAAAAAAATCGTGCATCATTAAGTGACACGGATCTTCGGCACGTTCCTCCTCGCGATACTCTTAATTGCGCCGACAATTTCCTCCTCGTATAATTTATCGACGCGATATATACGTCGAATGTACACCGCGGGCATAACAGCGATCGTTGATTCAGATGTGGATCATAATAGATCTCTTTTTCTTCATCACCGAGACGATCGGCGAGGCAGAGATTTCAGCGGATGGTTTTCCCGAAATTCATCAAAAGTTTCGTTCCACTTGTTCCGTCGCGTTTGCGGTTCTCACTTACGTCGCAATATGCTTGTTTATTACGGAATACTCGTTTTCAAGCAACGTTATCGGAGTTATATCGCCGTAACACGTAATACGTAATTTTAATAAGACTCTAACCTGTTTGATTCGGCCTTGCGGAACGTGTCTTACGACTGGTACGCGACATTACGGTTTTACGGTTCTTCCGAAACGCGGTTGGCCGCCGCTCGCGACAGAGCGATCGTGCCGGACTATGCAATCTGCATAAACGGTTTTAGCGGCCCCCGACATCAGGAAGCCGAGGGAATTTTATTCAATTAACGGTACCCTCGCATCTCTCGTCGCTGAAAACTTTTTAACACGCCTCCACTCAGTGCTCTACGTTATGCGCGACTCGATTTTCTCACATTGTCGGACCAGGCGTCGAGAGGAGTAACGAGAGAGAGAGAGGAAGGTTTCTTTCCTTCCAAAAAAGCGATAAAAAAGCAGTCGGCGACTAGTCGGGGGGGCTTGGATTCGCGGCGTGCAAAGCGAACCGGCCGTAAATCCAAAGATATTAATCTAATTACGATAACCCCCCGAGACGTTCATACTTATTCCCAACGGTACGATAAATCCGATGTTTCCTTACCACTCCCAGACATTCGTATTAATTACAGTGAGTCGCAGAGATATATACCGCACACGAGGGATAAAATACCGTGAAAACCGGGGCGCGACCGTGAAAATTAAATCGCGTCAACGATACATTATTTCGATTTCTAATCCGTGTCCAGTGAAGATCTACGAGGAACCTCGTGCTTTATGTACGGATGAAATAATGTGGAAACAGCATTCGATGTATCACGTAGTTCTTAGGAATAGAAATTTTATTGCGTCGAATACGTCACGCCGGAGAAAACGCTAATAGCTTTTAGCATTTTTAGCATAAACGTTATCAGGAAATAAGAAGTTGAATTGAATGGATTGAATGGAGCTAAAAAAAAAGTTTTTAAGTAAAATGAGGATTCCTTAAATATATAGAAGCTTAAATTTTATGCCTTCAATTACTGCTTTGTATAAAGATTTCTGTATATCACGATGAATATTATCCTGCATTTTTATAATTTTTTACAATTGCTATACAAACTTTGTTAGTCTCAACAAAGTTAGCAAGTTATGTATACAATTATTTTTAAATTTAATTTGGAATGCATCACTAATAATGTAAATTTAAATTTCGTATGATTTCGAAATAATGTTGATGTATGCTCTCTAAATAGGAATCAGTGTATTATTCACTGATTTGCAGTGATATACTTATAACTGTGATTATTAGTGAATATTCACTGTTTCTCAGCGATTTTGATTAAGAGGGAAGTACTTTACTAATCAGAATCAGTGTATTATCACTGAAAGACAATGCATATATATGATTGGTATAGTATAGCATTGTATAATAAGTATAGCATTGAAATCAGTGAAATTTCATTTCTGATTTCGATTTAGAGAGTATGGAAATATTATTTCTGAGCCGGGAAAGAGCGTATTTGCGCTCTCTTTCCGTTATAAGCCTTAATTGGTATTGCGTCGTGGATAATCGCAATGGCCTCTCGCGGTCCCTCTCGCCCATGGCCGCGATTTGCAGGAAGCGGCCCGATCGTGGGGTATAGACGCAAGTTGCGCAAGTCAGCACCAGGAAGCTGTCGACGCCAGTCAGGGCCGTGATAGAGGCGGGAATAAATGTGTCTGTGCGCGTACGGCCCTCGTTTTCCTTCGTGTGCTTTGGCCTTGTCACTAGTCGCCAGCCAGCTGGATTCCTCTCTGCATCCTGCTTCTTCTCTCGTCGTTGCTTTTTCGTCATCTTTCCTCATGCAAGAATATGAGGAAAAGAGGAAGAAAGAGAGTGAGAGACTGCGAAAGAGAAGGATATTCTAAGAAAGGAACAGAGGGAGAGACGAAGCCTGCTCTCTGAGTTTTGTATATGACACAGCCATACATATATTGTAGTATTATGAGATTAGCCATGCATTAAAAAATATTCTAGATTTTGATCACTATATAAGGTTTGGATCAGGCCCGATTTGATTCAACGATCGAATATTTAAAATTCGACTTACAAATCTGGCTTCAATCAATAGAATGTGAGCGCTTTTCTTCTTTACATTACTATATCTTGCATTCTAACAAATATTCAATTAAAATTTAGATATGGAAAAATGAAACTTATTGGCTATGAAAAAGTTCTACATGTTGCGCTGTGTGAATATGTTCTCTTTAACATCGCAGCTTTAAAATTCCGGAAAAATTGCCGTCTGTTTCTGAATGTTGACGGATATCTAGATCTGCCGGCTCTGCCTTGGGATCGCAGCAGTCCCGATGATTTGTTCGAGGCTACTTTGGTGGGGCTCGACCCTTCTCCGTCGAGATTAGCATTGCCGCTTAGAGTTTTTTCGGCTTGGGAAAATACGGTCGCGCGATAAATAAGCGATTAAGCGATTCGCCCGTTCGCCCTGACTCTCGGACGCTACGCCTCTCGCGTTAGTTTATTTAGATTCTATTATACACGGTCTGGATAGTGCGAAATCTCGTACCGAACTAACGTCGTTCCCACGACCGCGATTATCGCGCGAGCCCTTTCGCAAACAAAACTCGTCTGATTTTCGTGACTCGCTCTCGTGAAAAGTGGCTCGCTCTAGAAGAGGTCGAAGTTTATAATATTCAATAATCGATGCCGAACGAGACATGTCAATTCAACTCAACTTCGTCAAGACAACTTCGATTTCTCAATTGCCATCTGGATCGACGATGTTTGATCAACATTTCGACACGACCGACATAATCGATCGTTTCTGCGAGCGCATTACAGCTATTTACGATACTTCAGCATTTTTTTTAGGGGAATTTATCACGGTCTTCATTTATCACGATGATGTTTGAAACAAGATTAACTTATATCACGACTGTTTTTCTCATTTTACCCGTGTACCTCTCGTGCGTGCGTGAGATGTATAAGCGTGTAACATTGTAGACCGCGTTATTTATAACGGTACAGTGTCACGAAGTTTATGGCAGGGTGCAAATTACGACGCGGGGTCTCTTTTTTTCCTCTCCTCATTCGATCGCCTTCGTTCTGGGCTCGTAAATCTGACGTATCGGGCGCAGATAAATTATGAAGTGACTGGAAGGTTAGTGCTACGTGGGTGGAAAGTCACCTTGGTGAAATTCTGATTTGTGTTACGCAGAGAAAAGCAGAAGAGAGAGAGAGAGAGGAAAGAGCGACGAAGGTAGTGTAAAGGATGCCTGCTTAAGGATTTTTTCCGAGTTATAGAAATATAGGGCACTCGTTTTTCTCACGGTCGCGAGATCTCGCGTTTCAGGGCTGCTCCGTTTCGCGAATACACGCATGTTGTTGGCGTGTTTTCGACGTAATTTGATTCGCCTTCGAGCATACGCCTTATCCTCGAGCGGGATTTAGTTATGGGTTAAAGGTTTTGTATCTCGACTATTATTAAGCGAGCAAAAATTAAATATCGTAAGGAAGTTCGATTTATTCAGATACCATAGTTTGTAATTTTTACATTGTATTTTTTATTATTACGTGTGATTTAAATTATACGTAAAAGCCTTCATATTTACAACCGTAGAGCATTGCAAACTTTTATATCAATTTATCATAAATTTTCATTGAAACACAAATTAATCCGATTTAATATGCCAAGAGCAAAGCAAGAAGGACTCATTTTGATATTTTATTCTCTTTTAATAAGTTTTAATATCTTGTAATCGTATCTCTCGTATAATTCTACAATTTCTATATGATTAATGGAGTCTTTTCCGCAAATTAGAGAATTCTTAAAATATTTTAAGTAACAGCTATGTAAAGCTTAATAAATTTAAAAAACTAAGATCCGGTTGCACCAACGTTGCCTTGATTTTAAGCGAGACTTAAAACTCTCTCCGTCTCTTTCGGCATTAAAACGACGCAGAGAGAATTTTAATTCTCGCTAAAATCAAAGTAATGTTGGTGCAACCGGACCTTAGTGTTCTTATGGTCTTGTACTGAATTTGTAAAATATTTTACATTCTAACATTCTGCTGCAGCATCTAAAATGCATGTTTTCAGCGTGCCATTTGTCTTAAGAAGCAAACACTGATTATAAGCGATTTAATCTAGGTATGCGAAGAAACGAACGGTAGTGGCATCGATGTTCGATTCTTCCTGCGGGCGTGGCCGGTCGCATGGTCGCGAGCTGACGAATTACCGCGGCGCATGGTTGGCAGAGCATGAAGGCAAAAATCAGCCGGGTTTCGTGTCGAGGCGAGACGTTCATCATCGTTTCTCTCGCCTTGGGTGACTTCGCCGAGTAGCCGGGCGCGCGCGAAAAGCGGTGACCCGCGACGTGCATCTACGTCGTTTCGCTCGACATAAGCAGATTCATATCGCTATCTCGTTTACAACGCAACCTGGAAACGCAGCTGTATTCCGCACGCTGTTAAACGTTGATCAACATCAGTAACTTATCAATAGGATCAAGCCGGCATGAGAGAACTGTCTCCCTTTTTCTTCCGTCCATTATCGATCATTTCTCTTCTGTCGGGTCTTAAGTACTTCCGCTGTAAAGCCATTTTGGCGCGGCAGCGTGAACTGTCACGTCGGTTGACAATAATCTCCTTGCCAGTACATCAAAGTTAAAAGTTAAGCGGAAAAAAATGCGATAATGGTTGATATATCGATGAGAAGAGCGAAGCGCATTTCTCGCGAAGAAAAAAAAAATGCACCGTTATCCCGGTGCGCTAGATTCCTTATCTGAAGTCGTCGATGCGAGTGCGATGGTCACTTTCATCAAGGTCGGGTGAATTTCTCTTTTTCTCTCCGTGCAATCGCTGATAACGAATGACAACGGGCGTCGAGCGAGTGATGTCGACCGAAACGATCGATCGTTTTTTTGCCGTGGCTTATCGTCGCGTCGCGCGATGTACCAGAACTGATTTCTCCAGTTGAATCCACTGGATCACCAGAACCTTTCTCCAGCATCTGAAAAAGGAGCAAAGGAACTCGATGCATTGCCATCGCGATTCGCGACGAATTATTACAAAATTAATGCATATAGGATTAAATGTTAACCTGTATCTTCGTGAATATTTTTGTCCTCGTAAATTAGGCAAATTTATACGCGGCTCACGTGGCGTCATTACGGTTTTGCATATTTGGGGCACGCCAATTAGCCGGACAAGCCGTTCGGACAAACGATCCTTCTTCATCGTATTCGTTGGCGCGGCATTATCTCGACTTTCACTCCGCCGACAACCGCCACCGCCATTACATACTTTCCCCCGATACACCTGTCTAACATTCGATAATTAAATGAGCCACGTGTTTGTCATATCACGCCACCGGACATTGTTGACTTGTTTAATTGACAGCGACGCGGCCACCGTGCTGTTTAAGTTACGACGGAAAGCTGTGACGAGACTTTGAGAAAGAACGCGGCGCAGATCGTATCACGAGCACAGTACGGTAAATACGGTAATGAGGCTTATTAATTGCGGGCCTAGTTTGTTGATAATATTATCGTAAGCGATCGTAATAATTATGACCAAGTTAATAATTTTCGCGAGAATGACGAGTTGCTTTGTTGAAGCCCGTTAGAACGTGCAAAAATAAAGAAAAGAGGTTGTAAAATTTTATATGAGAAAAAAGAGGTTTTTAATGAACAATTATTTATGATTGAGTAACTATCGATGAATGATTAATAGAATATAAACTGAAAATCTATTTAATGCTGATTGAAATGATTTTCGATTGTTTATACATGGAGAGAATTTTTGGGAGAGTCTCGTTTGATCATTGTTTGCCGACAATATCGTTTGCCGATATCCCATTTGCCGAAAAATTGTGCCTTTTATTCTATCTTGTGTGATTTTTATTTACAAGAAGTAGAACTTTGCCATGTCCATCTAGTGACGGTGCTGCGTACTATTCGCGAGTGAGCAAATTTATTCAAGAGTTTAGTAAAAATGATTCATATATTACATGATGATTTTATCATGAGCGAAGTCAAATCAAGATTATCATACTGTGTTGTAAAATTTATATAAGATATTTTATATATTTTATATATATAAGATATTTTATGTTTATTATTACTTGACATCTATTTTATTTAAAACAATAAAAAAATGTTTAACATATTTTAATTGAAAATTTTAACATATTTTAGAATTGAAATTTTACTATATATTTTAGTAAAATTATTCAAACATATTTTATATTTTATTATAGTAGATATATTATAATATATAAATAATAATATATAAATCACATAAAATTTTTCGAAATATGTTGTTTTACACTACCACAATTTTTTCAAGATAAATTCTAAGAGAAAATTCTCTCACTTTTAAAATTATGCATAAGCGACACGTGGAATATGAATTTCTTATTTTCAGTCAGCGAGTTCATTCGCGCGAAAATATTAGTCACGCTATTGCGAGCATGACTCTTTATTACTATTAGCTTGTTTCGTTTCGAGTGACTGAAGATTAAACGGCATTCTCGGAGAATGCTCCACAATCTCACTGTATCATAATTTCGCTAAGCATCGAGAAATGCATCGAAATCATTGAATAGTAATGGTGCATTATAGATCGTTTAATCGATAATTATAACTTTCTTTGAAGAAATTGTAGTGAAATAAAGTTTAGTATATAAAGACATATCCAATGAAAAATAATAATATAATTAACTCTGGAATGAGAATTTTTCGGAGTCAAGAAATTTTCTCTAGATTAATAAAGATTAATTATAATTATACATATAATAATTATACATATTCCGCGGAAAGTAAAATAAAAAGAAGTATTTAATTAAAGTATTAATTACATATTTTTTAATTTTTATAATATAGTATTTGTAACATAATGACAATGACTTTTCTAACTTATCAGAATTAAAAGATACGATGCGACTTACGCGTAGTTTCTACAGCTGTCATTCTACATTCCCATTTATGCGAGTAAAAGGACAAAGAATATCGAGGACATTGGCGGTCACGGTCTCAGGGTGTATCACGAATCCTTAGAAAGGATCCGCTATACATATATTTTTATCCCGTTCGCGGTATTCAGAGCGGGCGGGGTCGGGAAATAGGATCGGCCGAATCGCGGATTCCGTCGATAGATGATCGCCAAGGGAATAGCGTCGGGTCACGTTACCGTTGTGGTCGAGGATCAGTGGTCGGTCCCTTCGGCAACCTCGGCAACGGCATCCGTATAGTAGGCAGGTAGCACGCTAGCACCCTAGCGGCCACGCCGGCTTTGTCGTGAGTCGAAACGCGAGTAGCGAGCCGACGACAAGGATAGCCCGATCGGTGGATGACCAGGAAGTCATAGGAGGAAAATCGAGACATTCGGTACCGAGTTATACGGTTATCGTCACGAACACCCTGCAGCGCTCTCCTAGATTCATGTACGTGCACAAAACGTAAAAAATCGTGTTTCTCAGCTTTTCTCCTGTTCGTTAAAAGAAATAAAACTTCGAGATGTTAATGAACGTGTCCGTTACGTGACGTTCGCTTTTTAAAAAATTTTTTTTATCTTCTTGATGAGTATAATAAAAAAGAAACGCGTAGGATTCATAATGATTCTACGCAACCAATTACGCTACGTGAATGGAACGCATCTAAGGATTAACGTGCGCGAAAGTGAAGATGCAGCGTGTAATAGCTCGCGATAAAATCAGGATTTAGATCTCGATTCGTACAAACGCGGAGATCCACACGTTCGTTCGAAATCGCGATCCCGCAGATATCGAGGTATAGTAGCGGTGCGGCGTCGTAAAGTACAGCGCGGGAAATCGCAGATTCTTACGTCCGCTTGGCGAAGAATATATACATGGTCTTCGTAACCAACGGAGACTGCTATATGTTGAAATCCATTTCGCGATGAAAAACGCGCATTTCTCGTGATCATCGCGTTTACTCTCGTCGGGATTCTTAGCAGAAGAGCAACATTTATTTTCTGTTATTATACATTTAGTTTTTCGTGCCGATTATTTATTAGAGATTTCTTATTTTTGGAGTTGATTTGTATAGGCCAGTCCCGAATTCACTGCAATATCGGGTTGACCTGTAGCAGAGTCGGAGCAAGCTCCTTACATCCGCCTTGATCAAAAAATCGCTTTAATATTCTGAATCCCCTATGGGGATTGTATCAGATATTAAGCTGATAAGAACAGATACTACACATTTGATCTTAGCTCAAAGAGCCGAGAAGCGATACCGTAGATTCGGTCTTCAGGCTTTATATGCAGTCCCGTGCCGAATTCTGTTCACGAGAAGACACGCCTCGTAGTGGTGAGCGAAGTAAGCTCGATCATCCCTTCCAAGGTATTAATCCCTCCTTTTTCAAGTTAGAGAACGTGGTTAGAGCCCTACCGAAACTTTATATTGTGTTGAAACGTTAGCTTCGTATCTCTTTATCCGTATACAGTAGAGCACGGTTATGCTGAATCGATTTTACAACCTAACTTGTCGCTTATCTGCTAAATAATTTTCACATATTTTATTGTTTATTTTAATTAATCTATAAATATCTGCCTCTTAATAATTTTTTATCCTTATATAGCCAGTTTGATACTTTGTTAAATTTTTTTATTTTGAATGAACTTTGTTATTTTCATTAATATGAAAATATTCCCATTCTTTTTTGGAAATATTATCTCGGAGATTTTGCGGTTATATTTGGATACAATTAGTTGTTTCGCCAGATTTTGGGAACTTCAATAACTGTTCCGGTTGATTGGAACTGGTCGAACCAGAAAGGCCCGAATCCGTAGGTGGTATTAATAGCTGCCTGAAACCAGGAAGATGCGGTAGGTCAGGATTATGCGGGCTCCCTGACGTATGAAATTACGGCGTGCTCTCTAAAAAATATTTAATGCTTTGCAAAGATCCAGAGAGTCTTTGATTACAAAATAAGACAAAATCTATATGCATTCGTTTTAAAATATGTTTAGTTGTTCTGTTGTAATTAGTTCGCAATAATAATAATCTTTAACGACGGGACATAACAATAATATTTAACAGATATGCTATATAATAATTAATCTTTGCGCTCAAGTAAAAAAGACAAACTATAACATCATTGTTAAACGACGATAATAGTCAGTTTTATCGCGAACAAACAGAATGGGATTCACTGACGTGGACGATATCGTAATAGAATATTCAGATCCAGAGGCTAGACTCTATTGATACTTCTTAAAAAAATCTATTGGTTCTTAGGATACGCTTCACAGGAGGAAGAGGGTATCAGCTAGAAGAGTTCCGTGCTTTCTCTCTGTCGTACTGTCTCAATCCTCTCGCGCATTGTTCGTGCCTCGCTCTTTCTTCCTCTTCCTCCGTGAGAGATCTTCCCACGCACGTGCCGGGGTCTACGTACGGCCGGTCCACGGGGCCCCCTGGTGAATAATTACCAGATGAAGATACCGCCGCCTCGTGTAGGCCGATATCTGCTTTTCCCTGACCACCTCGTCCAGCGATTTCGCAACGGTACCTATTGCGCCTATTCTGCATGGTGACGACTATGACGTTTTGTCCGTTCGCAGACAAAAGCGACACGGCGCTTTTGTTCAGGATTCGGATTCGACTGCATCGTGCCGCAACGTCGAAATCGGTACCCCGTACAAACCTAGATTTACCTAGTATTACTGAAATAGCCTTTTCGAAACATTTTCGATCGAATATTTCGTATCAATGACAGCAATGTTTCCGTTACAGTTGCGTCTTTCAAGGTTTCTTCTCTGAGATCTTGTTCACGTATGAAAGACGCTATTTAGAAATTCAATAGGGCTTCAATAAAGTATAGTAAAAATAAGGTAAATTATGAAAGAGAAGCAGGAATAGAGAGAGTTTCCGAATGGGAATTTTTACGGAATTGATTTGGTTCACAAGAAAAAAATATATTTTATTGCATCTTTTTTTTTTTTTAAGGAAAAGTAGCATCAACATTAAAAATTTAAAGCCCTTACACGGAGGAAAGTTTTCTTTGCGAAAAATAAATAATGTTAAAAATATCTTTTTTTCTGAAAATATTAAGAGAAGTTTATTCTCGTGTATTACATTGAAATTTATTTTTCTCAAGGAAAAAAATTCAGAGAAATGTTTAATAATTATTTTTATTAGTGTTTGTTAACTTAACTTGACACGATTCTCACAAGTTAAGTGATTTTATCTATTCTGCTCGCTGTATATTTTTCTGCTTACGCGGTAATGTTTGATTGTGAAACTGCGTTTTCTGTGTCAATGCGTTCGCCCGCGGGACATCGTGCCCATCACTATGGTAGATAGTAGATAAGGAGGTTAATCGATATGGCCGGTATCGCATAACTGTGCATGCGGTCGGACGTAAACTAAATGCACACGTTGTGTGCATTTGCATACAATCGTACAGCGTGTAAAGTTCTCGCTCTATAAACGTCGCGATTCTTTCGAAGTGCGCCCATCAAATTCGCGACTGTTTGCCACGTACGTAACGAATCCCGAAGAGGATTTCCGTAGGATAATGCGCGGTGAAAGCGGCCTTTATTAACCGTAAGAGATTTGCATGAAAACAATGTGCGAGAGGTACGTCGTTCGTTCGCGCTTTACGAGAACGAAGAAACTTTTCTAAGAGAAATTTGAAGATGAAGTTTTAAAGATAAGCCTCGAAGCAAACTCATGTAAATTTGAACACGAAAGTGTAAAAGCTTATTCAAAGGCGTTTGAAGCGGCGCGAAGTTTTTCGCTCACAGCTCGTAGCAATGAGAGAGAAATCGCTGTCGGCTGCTGTGCTCGTTGGCTGGACTTCTTTCTTTTTCCTCACCGCCGACTTTGTTTCTAATTAACGGCTGCTGCGTGCTAATTGTCCAGCTGACGTAGCGGGAGGCCATAGAGATTCTTTAAGGTTGAATCGAACGGATTCAACCTTGAGTCGTGCGAAATTGTTTTCTTCTGGCGTAAGATGCGCCTTTCTACGTAAATTGCAAAGTGCTTTGTGTGGAGAGTTCTGTCTATGTTTTTCTCATTGCTGTCGCAATTTGTTTTTTGTTAAACCGCGGCAATTATTGTGATAATATCGTGATAATTATTTAAATAATGATTAGAAATTTAACTATATATATTTAACCATTACGCAAGATTTAATTATATATTGCGAATAATTATTAATATTAATTTATAATATTAATTAGTAGTATTAGTATAAATAATAATTATTAATGATAATTAGCAATTATTTGCGATATATTATTAAAGCTCTTGTTATTTTATTCTAAAAATTCATGAATGTTAATTGTTGCTGTCTCGTAAAATCTAAATATTGAATTTTTAATTATTATATTAACTAAGATGTATATATATATATATATATATATATATATATATATATAAAATTTCAACATTTTTTAAATATTTGTATTTAAATAGTGAAGCTTATAAATATCTTTTCTAATTAATATGATTTCTGTTACAGAGATGGCAGAGGAGGTGGTTCGTTCTCTACGACGATGGGGAGCTGACGTATTCTGTGGACGAACACGTGAGTGAAACTTGTAATTTGATATTGGAGGCGAATTTATTGACATCAAATCCTTTTAACCGATTATTTATTCTTTTCACCACTCGTGAAAAAGCCGCTTTACCGCTACGAAATCCATTTATCATATTGATATGGGTTCCTATCCCTTTTGTGTTACTTTTAATGATCTGCGATAAAAAGGTTCTATATTTAAATATTCAAAGATTCTATTTTAAATTCGCATTCATCTCTTATCTTACTCAACAGCTTTAGATGGCGAGAAGCATCTCTTTAATGAAAAATAATATCTTTAATTGAAATTAGTCGGACAGTGCAGTTAAAATAATTACTGCGAAAAATTTTGTATATCTGCTTATTAATTCGCGTTTTATAAAATAGTAATTTAATTCTCACGTTCGAAAAATCACATCTACGATACAAATTGAACAGAAGAAAGTGAGAGAGAAAGATAGCTTTATTTATCACGCGCACTAAGCGCTAAAAACATTAGTACAGAATAGAATAAAAGAATAGAGAAAACATATAGCGATAGAAATAGAAAAATACAAGAGAGAAAGAGAGAGAGAAGGGGAGGGTCGAGTGGCGGCATTATATCACGGATAACGGAGCGGGAATAGTACGAAAATATGGCAAGCGCGCGAGTTCGAGTACCGCGAACTGTCAGAATCCGCGCGTTATGCCAGACAGTGAATCAAGATCTGAGAGGTGGCTTTCTCGGAGTCTGCGTGCAGAGTGTACCGGGAGGTCGTAGCCGATTGTGTACTCTACGGTGGCCTGCCGCGCGTGCATCAGCTGGCCACTACCTACCGACATCGTATCGGCAACGTCTCAGCGGCGTCTCGTACACACAGAACATTCGTTTGCTATAAATGACCCCGACACCGGTACATCTCGAGTTTCCGCTTCCTGGTGTCGATGCGGACGCGGAAACTCTTTCAACCCGTCAGAATTGATTTACGCATGAACGGCCGCCAGAATAGAATTCATTACTGTCCCTCAAGAGCGTCGTTTGCTCGACGGCAACTCAAAAGCAGGATTCAGATTGGCGTGATTCCCTTGAATCATGAGTATATTTGTTTTCTCATTCTCTCGACGATATTCGCGATATAATATGTAATAAATCTATAATACCGTTGCAGCTTTTCTTGAATTTCCTTTGAAGGATTTTCTTTGGGAGATTTCGATAGCGTAACAAAACTTCGATATATGACAATATTATAAATTTAATAATGAATTTCTTTCCTTTTTAATAATCAGCGACAGAAGAGAGTGCGATAGTCAGGGCAGCTATTCGTTTTTAAACATTTCAATTGATCTCGCGTTTATGGATCAGCCGGTACAGCATCTTGAGAAGCAGTTTCCACTTTTGATTAATGTGTAAACTTATCTCGTTCCTACTTGACGGCTCGCCGCTGCAAAATAGAAAAAAGCGAGGGGGGTTATATATTGGATCCGCGCGCATAAATTGAACAGAATTGCCGTCAGCCTTGAAGTGTCCTTTACCCTTTATTTAAATCACTCCCGTGAAAGAGCGATTGTGGAGATGGCACACACGAGCGCACTAAGGTCTTTGTAGAGACGCTCATCCACTCCTCTCCGCGGCCGGCGTGCCCGCCCGGCCATCCTCGAACCCAGATTAATGATCCGGTCTGGAAGCTTAAGAGGGCCATTCGTTTCGAGAATAATCTCGGCCGAAAAATGCGAAAAGATAATAACCGGTATACGCGATGGACGCGACCGCGCGTCTACCCCCGGCGTGTGACTGCACCGAACGCGGGACAGAAGTCGTTCTGGTTGTCCTTGGCGCGGAAATGAGAAATTGGGCTAACGGGTCGAAATAAGTCAGTCGAAAACAGCCCCGCGAGACACGCCGTATTTCCGTCGATTCGGAGTCTTGCGACGGCTCCGTCTCGTTACGCCGGTTTTCTCCCGAGAACGATCCACGATGCGTATTCACGCAAGACTTACCTCAGTCGTGAACCCGACGACCGTAAATTAGAACTGTGTGAGGAACAGTCGGAGTACTCGGACAAACAAGTATCGCGAAGTATTTGCTGTGGAAAGTCAGAGCTTCTTTTCTGATTGCCTCTTTGATCAGTTCCAAATGGAACTATCTTAAGGTTGTTATAAACGCTAACACCTTTCTTTTTTTCAATACATAATGATTATGAACAATCATAATAAATTTAGAATTTTTCTATCAGTTATTTCTTATTATTTTCTCATTAATTTTCTATCAGACATTAATTTTTTATTATTTACTTCCTTTTTATCATTTATTTCTTAATCCGCAAGCAAGTCCGTGACGTTTTGATGTAAATGTAGAACGTATTTGTATGTCGGAAAATTACTTCTACGTTCGACAACGGGATCGACTACTTTTTCGTGCACCATTGTACTTCCTTCGAGCGATTTTCAAGCGATCATCGGCGACCTTGTGGCGATTAAGAGATCGCGGCTAACATTCCGTGAATAATCGGCGGCGTGGCGACTCCGCCATTGCATTTAGCAACGATACATCATCATCGGCCGATAGTCGGCCGAAATTATGGCTGCCATTAATTTGCGACTCACGACTCGGTATCGCGCGCGTAGGGGTAGGTCCCTAGGGAAGAACGTAGTCGCGAATGAGCCGACGATGGTCTTTTTTCTGCCGATCTGTAATTTGTTCTGTCATGAATCGTCGGCTGCGGCGGTGCCCGGCGCGGTCGTGGGAGATCCCGCGGAAGACCGATTGCTTTCGAAACAAAGCCTGCTCTTACCTGTCTTCGGCATACGACCGACGAATGGGGCGCGCGAGTGAAACAGGCATTACGCCTCCATCCCGTGCGCTCCGCGGAATTGAATCCGGGGAGAGCCAACCGCGCCGTGCCGCGTCGCGGGGGTAAAAATAATGGATGCCGCGGTCTCTCCCCCCGGCAGAATATAACCGGCGGTAATTGCCCTTAGGATAAGACCCCGTCGGCGGCGAATCAACGGGTCACGTAAATGAAGGAGTCGTATTCTCGCTAAAGCCGAGTCTATCCCGCGATGGATCTCGCGCATCTCGTTCCCCCGTTCGCCACGCAGAAATTCTCTCGTAGAAATCGAAGCGTGCAGATAATTCTCAGCGTCGCGACGGCGAGCGCGTTTCTTTTCGAGGTCTAACTTTCGCGGCCGAAGAAATTAAAAACAGATTGGTATCTTTCGTGCGGGCGCGGCGTGCGTGACTTTTGAAACGAGTCCGTTTATCCCCGCGAAATCGCCTCGGTAACGAGTAGCATTCCCGGGATGCTCTCTCGCGAGTCGCTCTTATTTCGCCGGCCGGCCGCGTGGCTAATTCGTTTAATTACACCGGCGTAAATCAGCCACTCTCCCGGCCGTAATCGGCCACAGCCATCGGATTCTCGAATTGTTCGCGAGCCGGGCCGCCGATTCGCCTTCTCTCCTCCGATACGAAAGTGAAATGGACTTTCGCGGGGCACGGTCGACAGGACGAGAGGCTGGGAGAGGATTATTAATGGCGTATCTCGGGATCAGGATCGAAAGATCCAATTTTCTGATCGCCCCGGCGATGCCGTCCTTGGAAGCCGACCGAGCGCGGCCGCGCGAAATAATTGAAACGATTTATTCCACGATTTGCGTAAAGTCCGTTCTAATCTCGGCGACGATCTGTCCCGGCATTGGTTTTCCGTTGCTCGTTCATCGAATTTGCATAATTGTTTTCTGATGATAATCGTCGCTGGTATCGCAGATGGTAGGCTCGCGGAAACGCTTCCCCGAGGAGGAACGGCCTCCTCGATCAATTATCGATTATTACGGACGCGCGAAGGATTCCTCCTGCGGAACGTCACGGGGAATTACTATCGCGGCGTGTATATTTGTCATTACGTTCGTCGGTCGCTCAACCCGTCATCGCGCCGCCATTCATCACGGTAATTTGAATTTGTAAACGTGCGCCAGCGATTTCTGTCGCTAATACTAAGCACGATTTCACGGTCTCCGACACGATCGTATAGCGCATTGCTATTCACCGTCACCACTGCGCCTATTTGCCGCCTAATGACATCGCGCGCGTTTCTACCGCGATTTCGAACCAATTAAAATGTGCGTATCACGAGCAGGTGCGTTAAGATAAAATCTTTCCCAAATGTTACTCTTTCTGGATGCCACTTTGAGCGTTACATAAAAATTTCTTTTATTGCACCGAGAAAAAAGTGTTTAGTGATTATAATTGCATGGTAAAATAATTATGGTTAAAGGATTTATTTTTGTAGTTATTATTTTTATAATGTTAATGGTGATAATTATATTAATAATTTTTTCAAATATATATAGTTGACATAAAAGAAATATATAGTTGTCCCTTTAAAAATGTCAAAATCATTAATATAATTATTACTATTAATATTATAGAAGTAATAATTATAAAAATATAGCTCTATACCATAATTATTTTACCATGCAATTTATAGTCACAAATACTAAATACTTCTTTCTCGGTGTGATAACTGAAATTATCCAGCTTCATTTTACGATACATCAATAATTAAAATCCCAAATAGTCGCTTTGTACGACGTGATTATCAGAAATTTTCATTGTCAGCGAATCGTCATTAACTGCAAAATCACTGATGAAACCTTGCTGAATATCTCTCTATATAACGACAAAAATGAGCTCCATTATCTGTTTATTTTTTAGCAACTAATTGTTTAATTGTATTCTAAATATCGCGACGCGAGACGCTGCGTATCGCCGACCTACTAATGATCACGATGACGATGATCGACGATGATCGAGGCGATGATGAAGCGAGTGACCCTCTTTCTGCCAGCAATGTATATTCCGAGCTAAACGCAAGTTAATCGGCTGACCCCAATTAAACGATAGCCATCGAGTAGACCGGGCGAGACAACAGCTGCGTTACCGATAAATGTTAATGAACCGTGGTATCGTAATAATAGCGTCGTTATTAGCGAGGTCTCATTAATTAAGGAAACCTTTGTTTCTCCACCCACGGTTCCGTGATTTTTGTTCGTCAGCCATTTCCGTTTAGAAGAGCCTCCCATTGTCTATGTTCATAATTCAAATGACTAATTTTCTTAAAGGATGCAAGGACTAATAAGAGATGATAATGAGACTTTGAATATTTTGAGACTCACGTTCGTGCATTAAACGTGGATTGATACGCATCTCACGTTGAAGGTTAATACCGATTATTATATTAAAAAGATGAAACTTTTAACCAAAGCTGCTCTCTTCAGCGATAAACATATCATTACTTGAACATATATTATAAAATGTTATTTGTACATATGTGAAAAAATATGAATCTTCATCCTCTAATTTTTTTCATTAAGTAATATGGAGCAAGTCTTCTTTCTCACAGATAAAAATGCAACCGCATTAATTTTGATGTCAAGTCCCGCTTGTCAAGTCTTGTTCTAGTTAATCAAAATTGCAAATTCTTATCGAGAAATTGCAGCTTGTATACGAATTACAATACAGGAACGGAGGAGAGAGAAAGAGAAAACGCCATTATCTTTTAGTTAATTTATTAATTCGCCAAATCGTGTCATCCTACTTCGTCGGAATACAATCTCATTAATTCCTATTAATCGGGAGAACCCGAGATTGAAAATTGTATCCCGAGTGTAACCATGAGCGATCATACACATGCGGGACGTTTTAACGAAACAAATTGCGGTACGAGGGGATCCGTCTCGCTGCGACTGCATCATTGCTGCGAGAGAGCTCTCCGGCAATCACGATCCGGCATCATCGGTCAGATCCGTTTGTTCATCTCGCGCTACGTCAAGCGTGCACAAACACGCACGCGCACACACGCAGTCTGATTATCCTTTCCGTCCTTTTGTTCCTTTTGCCCGATGCTGCCGCCGCTGCTGTTGCTGCCGCTGTCGACCCTGCCTACACTCGATATTAATACCGATACGCGTGTACGGATTTGCATGCTCGCGAGCTTTGCTCCGCGAACGTGCACACATCGCGGCGCGACTGGGTGCATTTGGATGCTGCACGTACGTGCGCATGTGTTTGCGCGCACGTTTAACTCGCGGCTCGTGTACGTCTTACGTAATGCTCGTCCGGTGTCAACTGTGTCTCGCGATAACGATGAAGGGAACGAGGAAGTCGATGAGGGCAACGTACATTAAGGGGGAGGAAGGAGCAAGGAGAAAGAGAAACGCCGTGCCTGGATCCGCGTACCGCGACGTTTTATCTCACGAGGAAGTCGTCGTTTAGGTCTCGTGAGGAGATGTATGCGTGTACGTCGCGTTTAAGCTTTGAGGATATGCATACGGTGGTGTCTCGCCTATCGTAGATTATGACCGTCACGCGATCCCGACGTTTTGTTCCGCGGGCGGAAAATCTCCCGGACGAACGCGCTGCACGCCACCCTTCGGCGAAGAGACGTTATCCCTTTAGATACACTTACGCTTGTTGGAAACGTCTCGTAAATTTCCAGGCTGAAAGAGATCAAAGAAATATTGTCAAGTTCTCATGAAGTATCTCATTTTTCGCCGGGTACACGCGATACTGTTTTTATTGAAACGTTGTTAAATATATATCTAATTTATCAAAACTTTATTATTTATTACCTATTTATTGTTTCTATTTATTAATTATTTATGTATTTATTATTTATTATTTTTGCTAGGCATTGATAGCATATATTTTCTTATGTTTTTATAGCAGCAAATATGTCGAAATAATCTTTGAGTTGAAATAAAGATTTTAACTCGAAATTAAAGATTTTTAAAGATTTGATTGCTATTATTATATTCTATTATATATCTTCAATAGAAACGTCTGACTATCTCTTCTCGCTAGTAAAAATCATGCAGCATTTTATGATTAATGTAAATTCACGATGGGTTGTATCTCTCTACAATGTAGGGAAGCTGCGCTTGGGATTAATGATACCGTCAAAGACAAATGCGGGGATTTCTATGGTTGAAATATACTTCGTGTATACAGTCTGTCGTTTACCGTGCGACACGTATAAATTTTTGACGCGCGGGATTGCCTTCGCAAGTGAGACCCAGGTATTGTTCGGTGTATAATAATTTTGTACCATAGCGTTTCATGATAATAGCCATTTCCGTGTACGCGCGATTTCATTACAAATTTTAAGTTTAACATTTTGTTCTCGAGATCAAAAATATATATCTAATTTTATTTGAAATTGAGAATGCGCAATTATTTACGCTTTTAGAAACGCCTAGACACAACTATAATTAAATTAACGTACGTGTCACAGATTTATTATAAAAATGACTTTACAGTCGATAATATACAAATCTGAATCAATTTTTACGTGCTGCACAGTTATCGCGATTAATTTTGTTTTATTTAACGAAAACACGTGCTCGAACGAAATATTTTGAGTTTAATTTGTCGGATACTTAAGACATTGTATTTTTTATTAATGATGATATTAATCAAAATTAGCTGAAAACTAGGCATACAATGCGTAATATCAATCTCCTCAAATTAGTGGCATCGGTAGCCGACTGACGGATACTCCAAAACGGTGAACATCCGTATACTTGGATCGAGCAACGATCTCGCGCGGCGTTTAGTAGCGTAGCAGTTGTACATGGTACAAAAAGGAAAGAAAGAAACGAACGGAGACACATGAAAAAGGACGAGGCGCCTCTCGTAGATCTTAATGGCGTTTCTTGACGTGTCAGCGACGTAAATCAATCACGAAGAAAGAAGGAAGAGTTGGGGGTTCTCGGTAATAATGCTATACGAGGAGATGCTGCGCAGCTTGAAGAGGAGCTTCGCTTTTCAAACGCCGTAATACGCGGCAAGCAGCAAATCTACATTTTATTGCGATCTCTGTCATTTCTTCGTCATTTCTCCAAAGGATAATTTTTTTCACCGGCAATTTTATTATAATTTCTCGCAATCCACCCGGTGTGTGTACAGCCAACAGCGATTCCGGACGTTTTCGTTTCAAGATTCACAGGGAATAATCCACCGACTGTTTAAGGACTTGCCGCTTCGCTGCGAATCGCTAGGTATGGTTCGATATGCGTTTTCCATCTTGCGCCGCGTGCTAGAAGTCAGAATGCAAATGTAATATATTCACGAGATAATATTTGCTTAATTAGCTCAAGGGAATGCTTAGGACTTAGCTGGATGGTCCTTGCGAAGATATTCACTCGGAGAAGGCTCAGGGTTCGTTTACATCCCACGAAAGAGCAGCGACCGAAGGTGAAAGAGTGATCGACCCTTGTCGGCCAATCGATCCACCTATCGATAAATTCCGTTGCCCGGATTTTAATTTTACCTCCGCTTTACTTCGGAAAAAAATGTAATCCTTCTAATTAACCAGAAAAAAAAGTAAGTGAAAAATGACTTCGTAAAATTGTTTTGTAAACAACAGGAATTCGATCTGATCATTTGATTAGAGAGTCAATAATAATCCATATAATTGTCAACTCTTGAATTTATCTCGATATGATCACGTTAAGAGCACGAAATAAGAATGTTAGAGAGGAAGAATCGATACGACTTAATAAAATTTAAAAAAAATGGATACTGCCGAGTAAAAATGCTGAGTGGAAGAGATGATCAGATTTTGCGGCAACTTTCAGATCAAGTCTGTTTTCTTCCATCCGAAAGCGACCGAGGAAGAGCGTCACGCTCGCGCGCACTTGATCGGCCGCGCCTGACGATATCAGGAGACTAACGATCCTGTCTCGGTGTGTTTACATCTGGCACCTGGCGCGCTACGCAATCTAATTTCCAGATCGCTATTCCGCTTGTCCTTTTAAGGCACGCAACGGTGCTCGCCCTTATAGCTATCTTCATCGCGCGAGCACAAGCCGAATCCATGAAAATGCGTTGGAATCTGAAGCTCGAGCACGTGGTTGCCGAAGCTGACCTTGTTGAGTATCTCTCCTTCTTCTTCTCGCTCCCGATCTTTCCGCACCGCTCGGCGGCAGGTCCCGGTAGAGGCGTGGCGCGCTCGGAATCGTCATCGTGTTACACGATCGAGGTTATAAAAATTCTAACGGTTGATAATGGCGCGCCCGGTGTACGGAATTCCTTTTCTGAATTTCAGAGATCTCGCTAGGAACGATGCTATCCCGGATGCCGGGATTATCGTGCTCCACCGCGGCACGATCCACGTTGCGATGTTAGGTCTGTTCTTTTTCTAGCTGAACTTCTTGCACGGTACATCTTTTCTCTTTTTTTCTTTAATATCGAGAGAAAATCGAGAATACATGAGTTATCGATTATGGATGTAACTTATAGAACATCGCAAGGGAATTAAAAATAAAATGGATAGATAATATAAAATAACGTAATATATAATATAATATATAATACAAAGTAATATACAAAAACGTTTGCAAGTGAAATATCGCGTACGATCCACGAGTGATCTTTCAGGTCTATACCCGTATTCCTCTACCGTTAAACGCATAAATCTTTGCGGATTACGGGATTAGAGTTTAGTAAATTCGCACGAATATCTGCAACGACGACGACGAATCGTCACGAACTACACCTCGACTCTCGTCGGCAAGCGATGGTGGTTCATGTCGCCGTAGCCGTCGTCGTCGTCGTTGGTTTGCTATGCGTCGACTTTATAAACCCGGTAGAGATAACAGAGTACCGCTACCATGCAGATGTGGGCGCCACTATTACCGCCACTATTAACTGTTCAACCTGTTCTCTTTGATCGCATTCGCGCAAGATTTATGGAGCATAGCTTCAAATTAGATCGAACCAACGACAGACGATTGCATTTTACATCTCGTAGCTGGTAGAGTGCCATCGTGTAAAAATATACGAAATATCCTGATTTTCACAGTTCCCGTTACAGGAACTAAAACAATTTTACTAAGTCACTTACTTTTTTTTGATTAATTTGAAGGATTATATTTTTTTTCGAAGTAAAGCGACAACGAATTAGCTTTAAATCTCAAGATATTACAGATTATAAAAAATATAAATTCTAAATTACAAGAAAACGAAACTTTAGCGTTTCAAGGACTTTGAAAGATTTTATTTCTGATTTTAAATTTTGTATTATACGTATATAAGAGACAGATGTAAGTCCGTCTCCGTGACTATAAATTACATCAGACGACTACGTTTAATTATGTTGATCATGCCGAGCGTGCTACTATTATATTTTTTTTATATTGCATTAACGAATCGTTATCAACCTGAGTTTCATGAAATAGAGCATTCGTTTCTTCTTGCTGTTTCTGAGACATACTCGTCTCCGCCCATCTGTCTACCGCCGCTACGCTTAACGGTTAGCCGGAACACGGAAGCTGAAATTTTACAGTTCAATGGAACGTAATCTAGGACGGACCGTGTCATGCGAGCGCGACTCTGCTGAAATCGAACTTAGTGTCCGCGGCATATTCGGAATCGTACAGTTGCAGTGCCAGTTGCAGTTGCACGCGAGTAGTTAATAGAGGTAGTCTCGACGTAACACAAGTAGGTTGATAGAGATGTTTATTGCGCATTCTGCGAGAACGGTTCTGCGATGGCCATCGAACGCGGACGGACGCGTGAGAAACAAGACGGATCCGCGTTTTTCTCCGCGCGATAAGAATTATTAAGACCCGCATAAAATGCAAAATAGGAGCGGTCGAATTTACAGCCTCGTAAATGATATACTGAAAGTATACCATTCGCAATATTCGCTACTTCACGATTTCTCTATCCGCGCTAATTAATCCTTTTCGGGGCACGTGAAAGATCTGTAAAATTCTACGAAACTTCGTGGAAAAAAAAACTGTGTTTATAATGCGAATAATATTTTTTTATAGTCTTTTTTAAAGATACGATTACGACGGTTTCGTAATAAAATATAGCCTGCGTCCAACGATGTTTTCAGACATTCCGCAGATAATAGGAGAAACTCGTCAGGATGTGAATTGGGACTAGGTCCATTATCGGTTTTATTTCCCCGGACAATAGCTGACCCCGAATTTTTTCATCTAATACACGTTTTCCGTGAGAAAGAAAGAAGGAGACCGCTGTTCGTCTGCTCTCACTGTGACGAACGTAGAAAAACTTATCGACGCCAATGCCGTGGGTCAGGCCATCGTCTGGACCAATCCAGCGACGGTGGAGCGGGGCTGAAACTCATTTCGAAAATTCCTGAGGGAGAAGTATGTAATTATCTAGGAATAATGGACACCCTAACGGCGCGGGTAACTTTCGTCAGCACTTGAACTCGGTCCGAACCGAGAGAGTTTTAACCGAAACGCCGGCGGATTTATTGTCCGTGCCGACAGCAGCGACGTATAAATTATCATTTCTTTTCCGACACATTCGAAGCTCTTCTCGCCTTGTTGCTGACTACTCGTTACTCAAATCCGAGATACTCGAAAAAATCGCGCGGTCGCGCGATAACGATTTTTTTTTGCGCTCTCGAAAGCGCATCTTCGTATCTGCGTCGGTTTTATTTTAATTTCGAATTTATTAATTAAGCTATACGGGATAGAAGGCGTAGTTGAAGACACAATGGAAAGAGTCGAGGGTAAATTATAGGTTGGAGAACATAGTGCGAGATTTCGTCGACGATATTGCGTTATTAATTGTTCGGTTAATTTCTCATTGGTGAACCTGCTATTACAGCACTATTTTTCATAGACGCTGAAGACATGCTTTGCGTGAAATATACAAGCACTTGTTGCAGACATGTAAGTAGACGCACAGAATTGTTTCGCAGCTTTGTATCATAATAAAGAAATGGTTCTTGAAACAAATCATCAATCTTATGAGAAAATGCAACTTTGTTCCGACATTGTAAAAAACGCGCGAACTTTTAAGAAGCAGTGAGATAAAAATAAGGAGAAAATTTAAAAAGGTACTTAAGCGAAAGATGACGATCCACGTAACGAAATGAGATATAAGCGCCTTTTTGAGAGGAAAAAAATTGATGTTATATAATTATATGATTCATTCGTCGCGTTTTTTAACGCGTCGTTGCGGAGATCAGATTTCGAAGTTATAAACGGCAACGCTCACCGTGCGAATTTCTCGCCTCGCGAAGACAGACGCAGGGCCCCCACGGCTCTTAAACGGGTCGGACGTAAACAGCACCTCTCTGGAACTCCGATCTTGGACCCACGATTAGACGATTTATCGCTAGCAGAGAGTGCGCGCACGAGAGAGAGATTGCTAAGGAATGAATTATGATTACTTCTTTTTCGGATGGCCCCGGCGGGGCTTCGTTAAGTGGGATCTAACGAAACGAATGCATAGAATGTGAGATTGTTGCGTCGGTACCATTCGCTCCTTTTTTTTTCGCAAGAGAGAAAGAGAAAGAGAGAGAGAGGGTATCATCGGCGCACGTATGCTGATTAGATCGTCGGGATCTCGCTCAATCATCTCATCGATGGATATGAGGTAGCAAAAAGTATTAAAGCGTAAGGACGGTATGCCATAAATCCTCCTATCTCTCCATTATCTCCGCTCTCGCCCCCTCTTGTTCATTTGTGATTCGACTCGGCGTAATTTCACGATCGTCTTCGAAATGGCCTTCGATGTGAGCGCCGACGAAAAATTCGAGCGAGACATCTTTTTCGAAATTTCTCGCCGAAGGAGATTGATCGATCTTCGGTCGTTCCTTCTCAGGGAAGGTCCTTCTTCCTTTACCTAGACATCCTGTTGTCGTGTTGCTCCCGCTCGTTTGCGGCGCGCGACGTCAGGACGAGTGCGAAACAGATGCGAGGATAAGACGATGCGATCGTCTCGAGGTGTTGGCCGGCCGCAATTATCAATAATGATAGCCCCATCGGGGCCCGTCCGCTACGTTCTAGCAACGACAGTTATTCGCCGGCCATATCGATGGCCGGTCGCGCATGAACGATTGCACGTGACCCTACAGGATCATTGAATAGCTGGAGGATCCTGAAATTCCGTTATCTCTATGTAGCTATCGGATGTAGTGGCGGCTGCTCACAGAATCTCCAGCGCGCTTAACCGGAACTATAGGGACTCTATTTTCCAAACGTAGCTGTAGCTTTTTTTTATACTTTTGTCGAATTAGCGCTCTTGTATTCCTTAAATTTTACGTGCGTCACTTTCCAACTGCAGGCTAGAAATAAATTTATGCTCCACGTTGCTTTTTTTGCGTGAATATTAGTTTCTTAGAGAAGAGACTATAAAAAATTTATAAAAATATATAGGAACTTTGTAAAATATGTTTCATTAGTATTTCACTATTTACAAAATTATTTAGAATACAAATTATAAATTTTTTAGACTACAGATAAATTTATTAATTTATATTGTATTCAAATTTGCATGTCGTTTTCTTCTAGTCTTTTGAAAAGAAATATCCTACGACGAGATGAGATTTTTTTAAATTCAATTCTTTTATCCTCGCGCGATTTATCTTCTATTTGATGGTCCAGCTTTTCTCTCGATTTTGTTTGGCTGGTGTTTCTTTCTGATTCTCCTTTTGGCTTCGTCTCTGGACCAGATGCTGCACGAAATTCGCTTCGTGTTGGCGAGAGGTCCCATCTTGATGCCCAAACGAGTTTTAAATTGCTCCGCCGAAGGTATTTGAATGCAAAAACACGCAACGATGCAAAGTGGACTATCTAAACGCACCTGTTTGCCGATTCCTAAGTCTTCTGCTCCGTCCTTGAAGCCTGATAGGTTGTATCAGATCGTTATCGCTGCATTATTAGTTTCTCGGGACTGCGAAAAAGTCAGAGCTGCGTGTTAAGTAAAATATCGTAGTAAAAAATTAAAAGCTAAATATACTTTTTACAAGGATGAGTTAATCCACAGTTTTAGTGGGACTAGCATTTAATATGTTTACTTAAGTCAATATAAAAACGATGTATCTTGAACATAAAAGTTGCACAATATCAATACGATATAAATACAAAATTTAATAATATTGAGAATTTATATAAATTGCAAACGAAAAATAATTGCATGACAGAAGACGTTTAATCTTGTTCATGTGAAATTCTGTTTTGATTTAAATCATTTGCGTAATAATGACAATAGGATAATACCGTTAGATGAATTAGTTATTCGAGAAATCTATTATATAGGTTGTTTGGGAAAATGGCTGATATTAAAATCGTATGGTTTCTTGTCGCGAATAAGAAAAAAGCTAAGGAGTTTCGTGAAATCGACGAGATTCCACGGGGTCATCTGGAATTTATACTTTCACGGGGCGAGACTTAGGTCAGAAATTATGTGACAGGTGGTCGTGCATTGCATACGGTAGTGCGACGCGTGCAACGTTACGCGCCGTCTTAATCTGAGTTATGATCCTTCGTAAACCCGAACCCGAAGGCAGCCGCCGGGTGCCTCATCGACGAATTTTTACGACGGACACTGTTCTACCTTGCCCTTTCACCGTGTAAACTGTGTTCAAAATTGGAGTTCGGTAACATTGGTATGTCGCGTTCGTAATATTCATTGATACGTTTCAATACGTCCAAATATGCACACTTCGGAAAAATGTGAAACGCTTTTATAAGATGTGATGTATCAGACTATTCAGCAGTAAATGTTTATGCTAGAAGTTATAACGCATACCAAAATACAATTATAAATGATTAAAGTATTATATTGTATATAAAGTATTAATGATAATAAGAAACAATTAAAATATTTCTTTGATCGTGTCTGTTAATTTATTGCTTTGTTAATTTAACTTGCTGATTAATTTGATTTAAAATATAACTCCGAGTTTTTTAATTGCATGAAATTCCGTTTATATTTATTTATGCATAATTTTTTAGCAAAAGTCGAGTATATATAAATTAGTCATTTTCTATACGGAAAAAATAGTGTCCTTTAACTATATTTATTTTTAAATTAATTTCAATTGTTAGTAATACGGGGCAGAATGTAAGAATAAGCAAAAAGAAACATTTATTAATATAATATATATTAGTTTAATATAGATCGACGTTCGTTACACGAATGCTCTCTTAATAGACCTATGGTTAATAGACTTATGCAAGAAGTGTTAAGAAAAAGCGCATTAAGCGTTCATCAGATGATGAAGAAGTCCGGCATCCATTTCACATCCTACCGTGATTCTGATCTCGCGTATCATGTGGAAATAGTCTTGCTATGATCCGACCAATCGGACTGAGCGTGCCGCCGTCTGAAAAAAGGATTCAATTTACCGGCTGTCCGGGTTGACGAGGATAAGCCGAGCGGAGGAGACGCGGTCTAAAGACGCACGCTCGTATAGATTCGCTGTACGACGACTCCAGATCATCCTCCAGATAAGAGGGAGAGAAACACTCTTCGCATAATGCTAGGTCTTTCGTCCGCGGAAATGGGGGATATATTCAAGCCGCTTTGTGTATGTCAGACACGGGCTGTCGGGTATAGCGTCGCGAAACGGCCGATGTTTCCGACGAGTGCATCGCGTTTCGTTGTTGGTAACTCATGTTCCGCTACGAGGAATCGGACAGAAACGGCCGCCGCGATTTGCCTACTTATTCCGTGGGGGGGGTTGATCCAAATCGCCTGTTGAAACTCGTGGACGTATACGAATTGCATCACGTCCGATATATATTTTGCGGAAGAAGCAGGGAATTATGCTTATTCTGCGTATAATTGCACGTATAATTGTTGTCGTTATGGAGCAATAATATTGAGATATTGATAATACTTTGATAGAATTTATAAATAATCTCGTCTCTTATTCTAAAACAAAATTATTTCAAATTTCGATTCCCAGTTTATGTATGAAGATGAAAGATAAAGATAAAAGAAATTGCAACGTGTCGAATGCGGAACAAACTCGAGAGATTTATTTTCAATATATTTTTTAAAACTATTTAAAAAAATCAAAAGGACTGAACATACTGAGGATAGCTGTGTGATAATTCAGCCTGCGCATTCAGACAGACCGAACGATCGTGTTAACCCGCTATCAAGTAGCTCAATGGGACAATCAAAGGCACAAATTGCGTATCGGTGGGCACAGAAAGAGAGTTCCCTTCGAAGAGGATTCAGTTTTTGTGCACTGGCCCCACGGTCGATTTTTCATTCGGGGCACTCGAAGAGAACCATCTCTTATCCTCGAGTCCTTTGATCCTCGCTATCCACTGCTAATGCGTCCAAAGGATGGCAGGCGGGGAAGGATTCGGCATTCTTGGTTTCGCGAGGTACCGCGTCAAATTAGCAGTCCCTTTGTGCTGCCATTCGCTCGCTGTCAGCCGATGAATTCAGTTTGCCTTGGCCGTCGCGCACACAGGCGTGTATGTGTGTGTGTGTGTGTGTGTGTGTGCGCAGAGCTCTTTCCGAGGCGTGTATTTCAATCGGGATCCGTTCGTCGTTCTTCCCGGAAGGCGTCCTCGGGTTGATGCCGGGCGATCAGCCGGGCGGGGACGGAAAAATGAAGAGCACGCTGAGGAGCAAAGTAATTCGGGCCAATGTTCACGACGTCAAACCCCGACGGCGCTCTGCCCCGGCGAAGCTGTCTCGACCTTTCTCGCGGATTGTTATTAACCTTTAACGGTCCAATTTTGTGCCGTCCGATTTTGCGGCGCCGAGGTCGGCACTTGAAATTAATCGCCGTTTGTCACGTGGCGATAAGAACTGTGGCGACATTACCTGTCGCTGGATTTACTCGAGGCGAGGACTTGATTGAGGTGGCGCGAGATTTCTTTTTTTTTTTCGATGCATCCAGCCGACATAGTGATTCTTATGGACTTTCATTTATTTGGGCGAAAGCCGTCAGCTTTACGACGACATGGAAATAATTGGAAATAAATCTGTCGGAATTGGGAATCGGCTTTCTATTAATAAATATAGAAGACTAGAAAGCGTGGAGATTAATAAGCGTCTACTCTTCTTAATCTTACGAGGAGAAGTTTGAATCACTTAAATTCTCATATCATTTCTCGACGTCTGAGTAATTTGAAGCGCTGTGAAAGCGCATTGAAATATCGGGGGGAGGGGGGGGGGAAACGTTATAGGGTTGAAAAACCCGAGGCATTCTACAAATCTTCGCCGGTGACGGATAGCGTTTAGACGTTCCTCGCGACAAGATGTTTACTAAGACTCGTACATTCCGGAATATCGGAATGTACGATCACCCCCGCGTATAATGGCATAGTCAAATGGGTCCCGATCTATATGGCTAGCCGAGATCATCCATGTTTGCGGCTTTTGTACGGTACCCGATTGATCGCTCGATCACGCGTCCGATGCTGCGATTTATGGCTGCCCATTCATCACCCATAGAGATCCGGCGAGGATCTTGAAGGTTGTGTAGAAGCTCCTAGCTTTAATACATCAGGCAGGATTTTATCGTCTCCGGACTCACGATTTAAAGCCTGAAATTTAGAAGGTCCCTAAACCCAAAAACTAGTTTATTTTCTTGTTCGATTTAATTTCAAATCATAAGGGCTGCTGCATTAGCATCTTGTTCTCGTTTTAAATCGATATCTCGATTAAATCGACTATCAATTTCTTATGATGTTTTTTAATTAACTTGTGAGAAAATAAATCATTAAACTTTTTGGAATCGGATCGTAGAAATTTAAGGGCCTATTCCTAAAGCTCGATAATGCTTTCTTAAAAAATTGATTAAATTTCATGAACGAGAGAGACAGGCGCTAATTTAACAGATTTCATTTTTACGTCGATAGTACATCAACTATTCTAATAAACCGGCCTAAGGGTCGTAAATGAAGGGTATAGGGACGAGCGCTTTAGGATTAGTTGGAACAAGCCTGTCTGTATGTTAATATCGACTTTAATCATGCTATCGTAAGCGTCCCAGATTTATCCCGACTAGCAATACGGTCGTTTAGTTTATGTCGCCCTTCGAGATTCCTCGTAATTTGTGCGTAGGAGCCGATTAGACGTCGCGTCGTTCGATTAATAGCGCCGAGAATTCCAGGGAACATTAGAAGAGCAATAGCCCGCGTTCTTTTGCATTATGACTTTTGTCGACCGTTAAAATTAACTGCCCGCGTCCGATTGATTATCGGGTCTCTAATCGAAATTGACTCTATGCTCAAATTATCATTCGCGTTCGTGCAACAACATTATTCAACGGGCAAATCCTCCCCCTTCTCTTTTTCTCTTCCGATACATACGATCGATCGACGAGGGAACGAGACTTGTTTAGTATTTGCATTAAGCGATTATCGGAGGAGAGGGGCCTTAATGAATTCTCACTATTTCTTCGATCATAACGGGCGATGCCCGTTCGTTATCGTTATTACCGTAGCTCGTGAACATTCGCATTTTTAAAACGAGCTTGATTTTTTCCTGATACCGACTTTTTATTAAATCGCATCACGTCAGGAATTTTCGTGATAAGTGTTTGTAGAACGCATAAACTTTACGGATTTAATTAGTAATTAAAGTCTCTTTACAAGTGCTGCGATTATTACGCAGAGAAAACTGATAACGCACCTGGGCCTGGTAATTGCGGATATTGAGAATATCTCTGTAGCACTTATCCCTTATACAAGCGAACGAAACCGTTATCGTTAGCAGCCCGATTACGCCATTTTCCTACATCCTCCATTTATATGAGGTAAATTCTCTATTCATGCACATCTCCTCTCTCTGTTTATGCGACGTCAAGTGTTAAGTGCGCAACCAGCTTCGGAGTATTCAGAGTCGGCTGGCGATTATGTAATTGCGTAATTGTGTAACGGTTGAGAAGCCGTCGAGAAGAATTCTTCATCGCACATGCGCGAATTTTAATTGCATTTTACAACAGAAATGGTTGCACTCTTTGGCATATAATAGAAACGTGAAGATGATAAATAGATTTTGAATAACGAGAAGGGGATAGATATTTATATATCAATTAAGCCTGCCGTACTGTTTGCCTGCCGACAAAGCAAAATTATCGCTGCTTTGCTATAATAATTAAATGACGTTTGCAATTTTTCTTTACGTGCGTTATATGCGTATTATGTAACGAGTAATAAGTTTGCATCATTCACGATGTATAATGTCGTTACGTGCGACGTTAGTTTATTAGATAAACTCTCACGTCAAGCCAGTCAGGTGGACAATTGACACCAGTGATTTCTTTTTCTCGTTGTACCTAATGAAATTAGAAGCCCACTGTACGTCTCGCCTCAAAATGATCAGCACGACTGGTGTTAATTCTGTTAACAAGTAGGATCTCTTGATCTTTACATTAGAATGTAAAGCCACTTGTCGTGATCGTCGTGTGTATCTTTCAACTCGTCTCACCGTAGTTATTATATTTATTAGATATTGGAAGCAAATTTGTTGCGATTTAGACTTGTGCAACAAAAATTGCTATGTCTGTATCTGTGGAATTGGAAAATTGATGTCCTATTTGAAAAAAATATATAGGATCTCAGAGTGAAATGATTTTAGCGCATTTTCTATGATAAATTTCGCGAAAATTGTATGAAACGGTCTTTTCGCGCGAAACAACCTAATATCATCGTGCGAGTAATATCTATTCTTAGCACGGCTCGCGAGTAGTTTGTACGATATTCCGCACTTCACTCGTATTACGTGTCGTCTGCGACCTTTTTGATCATAGAGTGTATCCTATAATCTCCACACGGGCGACCAGTATCGCACCACGGTCCAGCGACTTCGCACGCATTCGCTATGCTATGTTGTCGGACTTCATTAAGAGGATCGTATAGCACTCCGTCCGAAGAAGGTCGGAAAAAGACAACGACGACGCGGACGCTCGCACGTTTCGCATGTGCGAACATGCGAAGGCAGGAAGAGGCAGAGAACCTGCAGGAAGTTTGCCGAGTGTTGTATATCTTGTTATCCAATATTTTAGCACCGATATTACGCGCAATTCTGCGTTAATCAGAGAGAACTGTGTGTCACTTCTTGAGTTATTATCACATGTCAAATTGCATTATTATACGAGGCGTGTCGAAGTCTGTGATTTTTTTTGTTTTTTAATTAAACGAAATTAAATTAAATTCGCGCGTCTGAAAATTAGCGTTCTTCGTGCGGCAAAAATGTAACAATGGAACGAATGAATTATTTTATTGGGATGCCGCTTCCTCTGTTTCTCTCGTTGTTTATCTCGAGCGGCGAAGCTTACAGGAAACTTTTGGTGAATAATGCGCGCATTGTGTATACATATATCCGTTGTTCCCGGATTCTGGGTGGTCAGAATACTTCGGCGAGCTTAAGAAAAATTCTCGCGGACGCGTTACAGGGGCCCTTCCGCGCGACGACGATCGAACGGAACAACGAAGCGGGACTGAAGTATTTACGGTCTCGTTGAGACAATGCTCACGCACCATGTCCGCAACGTTGCTGCCTCAATTCTCTTCTCGCTACCGCGACGAAATGTACGACAGATAGAGAAAAAAATGCGTCTCCGGCGTTCGCCTTCCGATTGCCATTTACGGAAATATATCGGCTCTCAAATCCAAAGTAGCCACCGCACGGACATAATGCCGTACCACTACAAAAACATTGCATCTTACATTTTATTTTACGTATAATTGGATTTTTATATGATAGATAATTCAGATAACGGATTTTTATGATTTAACGCGTCACAAATGACAAAGCGGATATCGGTTGTTTCGTTTCCATGGAGGTACGTGAAAATGCCGGTGAAGTCGCCGTAGTTGGCGAACGTAGCGCCTGGGGAAGAACCAGGAGGCCATTACCCGGTGTACCAACCATTCAACCGACCAAGCCCATTACCATTTATCCTGGTAGCCGCGCGCCGGAATTCATACTTCTCCGGGCCGAGCGTACCGCGCCAGCGAATTTATAATAACAAGGAACTCCTTGTTGCGCAGCCCGTAATCGGCATCCTGGATTGCGGGGGATTGTCGATCGTTCGTTGATAGGTTGGAGGTGAATCCCGGTGAAAGCCGTGGATGGACGAGTGAAGTCGCGGAAATATCCGTCCATCTTAATTAACTGTCGCGGTAGCTTGCGACTTACTATCGAAACTAAATGTCATGATGCTTCCGCATAAATATAAGGCTGAAAATAATGAAACATAAATCGTAAACATCATGATCATCATAATAAGACTTTCCGTAGTTTAGAAAAATTACTTGAAATTCGCCGACAATTTGTTTCTCTATCTTGAATTACGACAATTAATCACGACGTTTTCTCCCGGAAAATTCTTCATTTTAATTATACGTTTCATACACGGAGTTTCGACAGATGAAATCGGACAAAATGGCACGATCAACCGTGACGATCGTCGAGCTTAATACTTCCATTTCCAGAACCTCGAATGCGCGAGACCTAACGCCCAATCATTCCGTAAAATTGATAAACGACGTACCGTGATCTATGGTCGTGCGCGATAGCAAGATACGTCTGTCTATAGAGGAGAACACGATGGCGACCGAGGCGGATCGGCGCTAGACAATTAGCAATGGGATTCGCTGCTGGTCGGCGGTTTCTTGCCGCGTTCCTTCTTCCTAGCAGGATTATTCGCCCTGCGATGCGGATAATCGCCATTCGCGGACGGTTCTCCCTCTGGGCCGTTCTATTCGTTCGTTCGTTCGAAAGCGAGCGATATTACCGCCAGGCACGCTACGAGGGTAAGAAGGAAGAAGGAGAGGAAGAGAGGTACGGAGAGACGGAGAAAAAAAGGATCGGCGAAGAAAGCCGAAGAGCAGGATTTATTACGGGGATCGTATGTCCCGTAAGAGCAGCCGTGAAAGTGCACCGCGCCTGCAACCGAGAGAGCCGCACCGCGGTCTCGCCTTTACGATTCCACCGCACTCGACATTCTGGCCGCTTCGTGCATATGATTAGTTAGCGGTAGATCATAGCCGCGTATGAATTATCGGCTAATCGCGCGCCACTGCCGGCGAACACATCTCTCTCCTTCTCTCTCTTTGACCATGGAACGACTCTCGCGAAAGAGGTTCTTCGGCGAACGAAACGATCGTGCCAAAGAACCCGATCTTTCTTTCTCTCTTTCTCTCTCTGTCTCGTTATAAAATTCGCGTTCTCGTAGTTGAGATTACGACCTAGCCGTGAAATACGTTTAGCCTCTCGGATTCGCTCCTGCTCTCCGCGAGTTACCAATTCCATCCGCTCGCGGATTTCGCGCGATCGTCAATCAATCGAACAGTTGGAATTATCGTGAATTCGGATGGACCATTCATAAAAACGCTTCGACGGTAATGTTTTTTTTTTTTTAGTTACGACGACTTTCGGTAAAAAATTGACACGGCATCGTTAAGACTCCGACCTTACGTAACTGTCGAGTTCGAACGTTATCCCGTAATTCATTTCTGTATCATGAAAGATACGCTTTTTGCAACTTTCGTACCTGCCGATACGCCTCTTCTTACCCTCGCATGGCTCATCGTCGCTCATCAACGAGGCTCCTGCGAGTGTATCCACGAGGAACCCAATCGCGGAATTTATGGAGCAAAAAGCTGCCGCGGGATCAGGTGGAATTTACGAGTGCCATAATAGTTCAGTTATAGCGTTCATCGCGTCGTTGAATTACGAATGTTCGATTATATATTTCTCAAGATTTCCTGCATGATTTTTCGATCCCTCTTTTCTTCTCTTATAAGAGTTATATTTTTTTTCGTATACTTTTTTAACCATTTATTTTCACAGAAGTCAATTTCATAATTAATTTGGGATACGTACAAGTTGACGAAATGCAATTATTACTGCGTGCATAAAGTCTCTCTTCGGTTAATTCGTTCAAATTTGCGCTTATGATTCGAAAAGCATTTGTATTCCTGCGTTTGCTGATTGTGTGATATTTTTCTGTTTTAGGTAAGTTTCAATCCTGCATTTTGATGTTTTCGCTTGATTTCTGAAACTATTTACGATTGGGTACGAGGTAAGAAAGTTACAAATATATTTAAGTTGCAATGCAGTCGCAAAGATACGATAATAATTCTGCTTACGTATGCATGTATCGCGAGACTTGATATTATCGAACGCGAATAATAATATACGAGAAACCTAATTTATTTCAAGGATATTGCAAGAAGAAGAAAGATTACACAACGCAAAATTAATGTAATTAAGCATTCATTAATGTAATTAGAGCAGAGATTTGAATTTAACGAATTTCTAGCGAATTTATAAATAGACTCCATTAACAGACACTCGCGGATATTAAAGATAAGAATGCAACCGCAATGTAGAACGCACCACGTGCGGTTACGAGAAATCATGAATTATGCATATTTCTGAAAATTATAATTATTTCTGCGGTCATTATGCGACACCTGTTCCAACCGCAGAAGAGATTTTCTAGCGCATATGATTGATCCTTGAGATATCATTGTGCGCAGCATTCTTCCCAGCTCTAGCCACATGTTCTAATTTGAGGAAGTGGGTGTTGCAGTCCTCGATAGACGATTTTGTTCGTTTGTTCGCTTACCGGTTATGCGACATATTTTCCGACATAATATATTCATGCCACAGGTGTACATGAAGCGTGAAATGCGATATTATTAAAGATAGTATTATTATTATTATCGCATTTCTATTTTCAACTAGTATCCTTCGGGATGAAATAGTCGCCTGGGGTAAAATAAATAATGTTGGCGCGCAATTTCAAAATACTCTGCGCAATAATCTGTCCACTTGCGGATTGGAACTGTGAGGTAAAACAATTAGTTAACAGTTAGCTATATTTTCAATCAATAAAGAAAATTATTTTTTAAATGAAAGTGATAAATAAATGTAAGTATATATGCATAATATATAATGTTATATATATTAGATGACAAAGTCCAAGTTTGTTTAAAATTTTGGCTCTTTCGATAAAATATTTTTTTGTAATGAGAGTCAGGATAAAAACGAATCAGTTAGAAGACGCAGAAAGATGGGAGAATGAAGATATTTCCGTACGGTTCCCTCGAACACGGAAAAGACGCATCGCCTTCGGTGCTTTTCAGCACGTAGGCTTGCGGTCAAGTCATGGACTAATCAGGCACGCTTCTATGTCTTTATTTTTGCAATCCCAGGAGATCGACCTTCACGATACGATTGACGCGAGTAAAAAGCATTCTTTACTAGGCCTTTGGCTCTCGCCGAAAGAGACGTTTTTAAGCGCTACATTTTTATAAGCGGCTTCGTACCTTTCGGGGAGCGACTTTTTTTGTAGTAGATCTTATTTAACGCGATCTGTTTATTCTTTCTTGCTTTGAAAATAATCGCGATATAAACCAAACAAGCAAGCAAATGCCAAGTAATAAATATACAATCTTATTATATTTAAGTGGAGTTTTATTTTAATATATTTAAATATTTGCAAGATTCTTGATTTTCTTTTCTTTTTTTAATTCGCTTCTCTATTTTCTTTTTTTACTTTAATGAAAATGATTTCTGATGTAATCGCGAGGGATACAGAAGCAAGCAATCGATATGTATGAAACTTCATCGCCTTATTATTATCATGCAATCATGATCGGAATGTAAGGGGTATATGTGTCGTCTTTATTGTCTCGCTCGAGCGGAATGAATTCAATATCGAGATCCATCCCAATGATAATCAGTAACTATGAGGAATGATCCCCCGGGTATGACTCCATTACGGAAATTAATCGCTCCACCGGAGCGGACGGTGCAAATCGTTTCAGTAATCAGTAATCACGAAGATGTGGCCGGTGTTTGTCTTTTTTTTAGGCCTTCGTTCTCTCCCCTCCCTCTCTTTCTCTCTCTCTCTCTCTTTCTCTCTTTCTCTCTCTCTATCGTTTCTCGTACGAAGCCGTTCTTCGCTCTCCCTTTCGTTCTCCCTTCAAGAATACGCGTGTAGATCAGTGCCTCCCAACCTTTTTTACACGCGAGATTTTCTTGCGGGTGGTCCATCGGAAACGCATCTTGACGTGACCCGCTGACGTGACGTCGGATCACGTGCAACGATGCGATTTTTATTGGCGTCTTCTGATCGCTGATTTTCGATTCGTGCAAACGCGTTCATTTGCTTACATTAATTTTGTATAAATTAGTTGGAAATATAATTTTTTTATGTTCGACGAAGAGCACCTAGTTTCTTTAATTCAATTGGATAAACCGTTCGATCGATTTAATTTGAAGTTGCACGATGATCTTTGTTAATATTGAGAGAAATTTACTGAAGGCATATATTTGGAATTCAAAAAAGATCATCGTGCGCAAAATAATTTATTGAGAAGCACTGACTTAGATCTATTCTCGCGTTCGATTCGCGTGTTGGCATTATAATCGACGGCAATACTTTAACGACACTTTAACGATACTTTAACGCACCGTGTTTCCGATCATTCCGGAGGGGCAGAAGGAGAAAAGAAAAGGGGATATTTATTACTCATTTTAATAATCGGCCTTCTAAAATGTCACGAGCGCGATTATTGTGAAACATAAAATTTGCATAACGTTTTATCGGGCAACATGCACGACCGATACATAGGTGAGAATTTTGCAAGTGGAATGGAGATTAATTGTCTGGCTAATGAGTTGATAGTTTGTTGCGAGGGGACGTAATCACGCGCTGCGACGTAAAATTAATTGAACGGTGGCAAAAACGTGATCGAGCCGAAGAAGCACGCCGAGAAAAGGCAAAAGTGATGAATGAAAGAGGGTAGGAGGTGGAAAGGAGGAGGGGAAACCGGACGAAGAAAAATGCGGAACGAGATTAACAAAAATCGCGAGAGGAAGGACAGGACTTAAAGGAAAGCACAATATATATGTTAAATAAAGTCGGATTTAATTTAAGGTTCTGCTTCACGATTTCTTTAACTTCCATTTCGTTTTTTATCGTCAACTCATAAATGTTAAATATTTAGCTACTTTTTTATAAATAATAAATTAAAATCATTACATAAATGTTATAGTTTTATGACGTTAATGTATGATGCGAACAAAATAACTATATGTTTCCGCATATTTTCAGTAAATGAAAATTTGATTGACCATATGGATAATTAATTTATTGTTATTTCTGCAATATATATACCAGATTTGCTCAGTCAAGGCCGCATACGAGATCCGCGAACGATAACGATTATTAGCACGCGAGATGAAGTTCCTCGTCGTTCTCCGTCATCATATTTTTTGTCTCTGTCCTGTTCCTTTTTTTCTTCTTTTCTTTTTTTTTTCTTCGAAACGCGATCAACCTCGCCCTTCACAATCCAGCTCAATATACGCTAATTGGTGCGTTCTCCGCGTCGCAATATTTTACTGTCCGGCATTTAATATCTCGTTTGCCGACCATTCAGGCAACGGCGAGGCATCCGGATCATTCGCCTTAAAACCGTGCTTTTATGCGTTGTACTTTCAGCAAGTACATACGACGAAAAATTACGTTAGAGTGGTTTTGGCGTAAATTTATCTTTCTTTCAATCTGCTTATAATAATTTTAACTCTCATATAAACAGAAATAATCATCTTACGAGTTCAACAAAATTATCTTTTTATCTTCATGTTTTTCTTTTATTAATTACTTTTAAAAGGATATAATTCGGATTATATTTAATAAAATACATGTTATTATTAAATACATATGAACAGTTAAAAATGTTAATATATAAACTACTAATTTTCTGAGCAGAAATTTGTTCAAATATTTTTATTATTAAATATACATAAATGTCTTATTCATTAATCCTTGATATCATTTTTATGATCGAATATTTATAAAAATCGTCGATTGTTTCTATTTCACTCGATGTTTGCTACCCGCACACGCATGACTTATTATTTGTTGTATTTACTGCTAATTAAACGTTACTCAAGCGAGAAATAGAAGTCACTGTCTAAAAACGGGTACGTTTACCACCGCGTGCAGAGAAGGGCATTACCCACGACTGCCGTGCCTCTCTCGCATGTTCGTGTTAACCCTTTAATTGATCGCCCGAGGCGAGCTTCTCTCTCCCTGCCGGCCGCGAAAAATCTCGATTCATTCCTGTTTTCTTACGCTGGTAATTCCCGCATGGCTATTCTAAGTATACATTTTCATCTATGTGAATGCCAATGCGATTCGAGTTAACAATGATAGTTTCCAATTAAATCAAATATCTTATTTTTGTATAATATATCCATAAAAAAGACACTTTCCTTATTGTTTCTGTAATGATTCAAAGTAAGTATAGGCAGTGGACACGAAACTGAGGAAGCTCGACGAAATTCCTTTTTTTTACGTTTCCGCCGAGCGTTCCTAGTTTTTTGATATCGAACTTTATCCTCTCGCAGTTACGATACGGTCTGTAGGATTTACGATATTCGTTGTCTTCGCGTTTTTATTGCGCATTCGTAATCTTCAAGCGTCACTTTATCTTCTCCGCTCGTGACACGCACCGTCAATTTTTCTCGCATAGCTCAGCGCGATGCGGCCGGTTTGCATTCGCGATTTTCGAGCCAACGCGCGGCGCGAAAACAAAGACGTGAGTTTTACGTGTAGAGCAACGTGTAAACGAATAAACTCGAACGGCGTGTCGTCGACTTGAAGAAAGCGAGTTTCCGATTGGGCTACATACAGGGCCGTTTAAAATCGACCACTGGTTGTTGCAAAATTGCGTTCTACGGTCGGCGACGTGAAGTCACTTAACGAGAAGCAAAAGAGACGAGAGCGCGGACGACGAGTCTGTCGCGCGAAGTGACAGGGTCCGCTGGACCGGAAAATTCTTCGCCAACGAGCACCGAGGAATGTGGAGTAGATATGTCGCGAATATGACGCTGAATCTTTTGTGCGAATTGTCCCGTTCGTAATCGCCGATCTAAACACGTCTGCGAGATCAGCTAGACGCGGTTGGAACGAGGTTGAGCTATTGAGTAATCGCATTACGATAGAGTTCAAAATCTACAAATTGTCAATTTCGTACAATTAATTCTATATCTTTTAGAGAGAATAAAAGAATGAACGATTCGAAACTTTCATGTTTGAGAACTCCCCAGTTTGAGAAATGATAAAAGCAAACATCTTCTCGCTCTCAATAGTATAAATAATTTTGTTGGACCATCAAAATAATTTTGTCGGACCATCGAAATAATTTTGTTGGAATCTTAAAAATAATGAGCAATGCTACCAAAAATTTTGACATTCTAACAACTAGTTCTACATAATTATCTTGATAGTTCAACAAAATTACTTTTCTGATCTGTATCCAGCTAAAATTTTAGATCTTTCAGCAAACTGTTCTTTCCGTGTGTAATATGCTCTCTTTCTCTGAATTATTCTTCGCCTCTCTGGCCGCGTGCTTTATCGTTTGCGCGATCACGTCCCCTTATAGAGGCCGAACCGCAGAATTCGCGCGACCGATTCTCCGCATACGAAATTGCCGGCGTCCCGCGAGTTCTGCGCACAGAGGAAAAGTTCCGCGCGTTCGAGCGATTGCGGGGGAATTGTTCGTGCTCGTCCCTCGGCCGGGCGGGAATAAAATCGCGAGAGAAGAGGCTGATTCTTCGGCAATCGCGCGCGCGCGCGCAAGAAGGAAAGTGCTCCTTCGCTTCCAGATCCCGCGTTCGCGAGATCCTTCCTTCTCCTCGGTTTCTTCTTACCGCTTCGGCCGTTGTTGCTCGCTCTTGCAGCGACAGGATAAGTAAGGGTAACTACGTCTCAATAGCCTCCATCGTGGTAAACCGAGGAGCGCGACCTAATATGGGATTGCTCGCAACAACCATCGCCACCACCACTACCAGCACCACCAGCACCATCAGCAGCGTGCACCACCATCGAAGCGAGCGAAGGGGAACGGCCACGGGGGCGAAGACCGCGAGGAAGAGGCTAAGCGAAGAGAAGGATGCGCGAGGAAAGGGAAAAAGAGTACTGTAAATTATTATTGCCGCTAGTTTCTTGCTTGGAGCGCTGGGTAGTCTGCCTACTGCCACGCCGTACGCGTTACTGCGCTACTTATCTTCGTACCCACCCCGCGGCAAAAGTCTTCTTCCATCTTCTCCTTATCTTCCCTTTCGTATACTTCTCCTTCGTCTTCCTCGTCGCGGCGCTCGCCGTTCTTCCTCGCTGCAATCGTTCCGATACGTCGAAAGAAGTACTCTTCAGAAAAAGCGAGCCTCTCTATTGGTCGTTGCACCCCTCGCAAACCCAAATTCTTTTCATACGATTTCGCAATTCACTTTTTTTCGCAATTCGCCTTTGTCTATTGATAATATAAGGAAGTTATAAAAATGTTTCTATTGATACCATCAAAAATTGACTTTGCTATTTCAATTGAAAACTAATTTATTTGAACAAAAGTGATGAACAAAGGAACATGAAAACAAGCAAAGTCTTGCTGAGTAATGTTTATAAAAATCACTGATATAAATATTGTAAAATAAACGTTTCGATTAGGTCATCAATGTGTTAATAAAATAAAATTCAAATTCAAACATTGGTTTAATTAATTTTATTTGCTTTGCCATTTTTTCGTTGCAACGTCGCAGTATTTTCGCAATATATATGTATATATGCAAGTTAAGTAAAAATATTAGTTCAAAGAGAAACTTCATTACCTCGGTCCTGATTTAACAATGAATCATACACACACAAATATACGCGTGTTAAATTGCTGCAAGGCTGAGTAATTACCATGCTTAAGTTTTTATTTGTTTTAAAGAAGAAAAAGGCTTTAGACTATATAATTGTCTATTTTTAGGAAACTGCTTTTTGTGAAACTGCCGTTTGTTCCTTCGTCAACTTGCGTAATGAATACATTATTCGCACAATAACGTAACGATGTCAAGAACGTTTTTTTTACGGTAGGACAAGTTCGACCTGTCTTCATATTTGCTCCCGCGGCAAATACTTCGCCGTTTCTTGCTCGCGGTTCGTCGAACCCATTGTTCTCGTCCACGAGAAAGTCTGGTCCGGGAGACGACGGGAAGAATCTCGTAACGCTCGGTTATAGCTATTAATCTCCGGCCAAAGGAGCGTGTCTTTTCGTTTCGTCGCCTAATCGAAACGTCACGATGCTTGACATCGTCGTCAATACGCGAAACGATATCGGAATTTATCCGATCGAAGGTCGTTGTCGCCGCCGCGTCTATCGAAAAGCGTGATCACTACGCGGAGTAAAGGCACGTTTAACGACAGGACGCGGTTACAACACCTCCGTGCGACGACGATCGTTATCTTTACGAGCGGTGAGAGTGACCGATGCACGATCGCAGATTCGCGGTGTGCCACGACGCGAGATTCGTCCTCCAGCGGCAGGTGTCCGACGACCGCACAATTATTCAACGTAAAATATCTGTCTGAAATAGAAGCGATAAAAAATATTTCATGTGACTACACGTGTAATTGTCTTTTCTTTGTTCTTTTGTCACCTTCACGATAATTCAAATCAATCAATTTGTGTAAGAAATTTAAATAAAACTTAAAATAATTAGTCGATAGATCTTAAATTTTTTGAATATGAAGAAAATAAAAATAAGTTTTTTTTTACGATTTAGAGAATAAAAAGTTTTTATTGCTACAAACTGCCCGGTTGCAAGTTTGATTGTTGTCTCGATAGAAATTCCAACGCGTACGGCCCCGACCTGTAGCCCAGGGCGTTTTCGCGAACCGCGATATGGCAAGGTGGGGGTGAATCACGCTGTCTGGAAAAGATATCTGGAACGGCAATTATGTTAATTGATGAGCGGCTTGTGTTCCCTTGGCCGATCTGGTGGCGAGTCGGCGCGCGAACGATAGGTATTTCTCTTCAACGCTCGCGCTCGCGGCGGCACAAGTGCCGGAATTCCGCGTGTTACGGTAGCGATCATGCAAAATGTCGTTTACCACATAGGTATTTACTCGAGATATCGAGACGGCGATTGTTTGCACCTGTACGCGGTGGAGAAAGGCGATCGTATTCTATGGAAAAACTCGACAAGCGTTTCTCTGAAATCCTGTTGCAACGCTATTGCAAAGAGAGGATAGTATCTGCTTCAAATATTTACTTGAAGTATATATGTGTACATACGTATACACATACATATAGAGAAAGAACGAAAGCTTAGATATTTTTGCTAAAGTATCTAAAAATTTAGCTAGATATATGTAGATTTGAAAATAAATCAAAATATCAAAATAATTATGTACGATTGATTGCTAGAATGTTAAAACTTTTTGCAGTATTGTTATCAATGCTCAAGCATTCTACATTTATTTTGATGGTCCAACAAAATTATTTTCAGATCTGTACCTAGCTAAATTTTCAGATACTTCAGCAAAACCATTCTTTCCATGTATATTACTCATGTCATACTTGCGTGATTTCTATCTTCTATCTGATTTCGATGCGGAAAACTAAGCGCCGTGGTAACGTAAGTCTAAAGTCGTTATTAATTTTAACGATCGTGTTTAGCTAATGTTCATTATGATGCTTATGTAATTTCAACTAGCTCCATTGTGTTACATCATCGGCATCTACTCCTACTGATATGTCTTACGCCTACTTATCTGTTCGTTTTGCCGTTATCGCCTTTCACCTTCTCCTTTACAGTACTCACCGCACGCTTCATCAATCCCCTCGCTCGTGCCGCAACACGAATCCGTTAAATAGCAATCCACTTATGCTCGATCCGCGTTTTTTGTGCGAAATCGTGATGATGAAGATTTTAAGGAAGTTACTTAACATTTTGCTATGCATATTTCACGCGGTACGTTCGTGATTTCAACATGATGAGTCAGAAACAAAAATAATATAATATATTATCAAGTGTATATAACCAAGAGAAATAATTATATACATAAAAAGACGAAGGCTGACACGTATTTGTTGTGTATGTCACGTTTCATGGCGTTAATTTTGAGTAAATAAACTGTCTACTTGTTAGATTAAGTCGTAAACAACCATTTAATATCATATAGACATTTTAAAAAATATGATAATGCAGTAACTAAAATAAAATATAATCAATTAAAATAATAAATCAAAAATAATAATTACAATAAGAGTAAAAAATTACAATTTTAGTTTATTTTTCTATCTACGGAGCCAATCGTGATAGTATCTTACAGCCGCATTTATATCGAACTCGAATGAATTCTCGGATTCTAATGACGTCGAATCATTCGCAGAATAGAGACGCGAAATGCTCAATGGCTCGTAAATTCGTCGGAATGACGCGAACCGTCGGCCAGTAGCGTGTTTTCGTCGCGAATTGCCTCGTTGCCGCCGATCGTTCGAGGACGACTCGTCGGAGTCGAGAGGCGAGAGCACCTGCGACAAGGACTCTTCTCTCCGCCGCCGGGTCATGACACGCGAGCAGTCCTCCGTTTTCACCATTACGCAACGGAGGATGGTCGTTACCATCTTCCACGATGTAGCTTCGCGAGCGTGGCATCTTCTCTTCCTGGCCGACCCGATCGACCAGCATCGGCACGGAGCAAATGTCGTGCGAATCGCGCCGCACGTTTTCATCCTCCTCTTACGTGCCGTCGTCATTGCGTCATTACCTTGCATTTGATGCAAGGCTCGGGGGAAATCAGATCGGAAATATTCGACCAGGTGTTATTAACGCTGCGACTGCCGCAGAGCAGGATCATAAATTTCACCTGCGTGTCTCTGGAAACGGTTGCGCTCGGGTATAATTAAAGGTTCTATCTCGTCGAATTCGCATTATTGTTCGGTTGCGTTATAGCGATCGGTTTACGTAACAGGCAACCGAGAAAATTGTAAATTTTTCTTCGAACAGCTCGAAGAGAGAGATTTCCTTGCACGGGATACAGGTTCACCACAGCGATGAGATTAAATCGAAGTTGAAGCGCCTGGAGGTAATTCGTTGATTAACCCGGCCACAATGAAGCGCCTGGTTGCGAAACTCGATATTAGCCCGCGATAAAAATCACGGCCTAATACGTGCGCGCACTTTCTAATAGCGGGGGCCTTTGTAAACCGGCACGTTGGGCCGATCGTGCGCGAGTGACAAGTGAGGATAGGGTTAAATGTGAACGGCATTATCCCCTTCGGCCTTGGTGTAACCGCGATTAGGAAGAGTGCGAGCCGCGTAAGGTGAAGATCGCTTGTCATTAAGATTGATGATGTTCCGCGCGTAATTTGAGAGATTCGTAAAAAGTTACGTGCGCGCGCGCGACGTCTGAATAATCCTTCGCGTGTTGCAATTACGGAAAAACCCGTTCCCGCAAATTGTATGAAAATTGAATTAATGAATTTTTTATGCGAAACGAGCTGAAATTTGTCAATTTTTTTTTTTAAACTTACTCGCATAACGGCACATAAATTTTATCATCTGATATAAAAACCTATCTATGATCTATCTATGTTTATTGAGCTCACGCTGCGTTTCGTGCCTTTGCATTAACAATTTTCCAATTAACGCGGCGTAAAGTTTAGTCCACACGCGTGGAATTATCAAAAGGTGAAATCTCGACCGCTCCGCGTACATTTTATTTTCTACCCCGACCTTTGCAACAAAGTCGACGCAAACCGAGCGATTTCTTTTACCGCCCTTGAATATCGCAGGGTGTGTCTGTGTCCGATCGTCTTTGATTTGCGTCGCATTATTGCGCATAAATCGCGAGGGGAATAACTTGGCGAACCAAAGCGAAGTCGACCGTGCGGGTCTGGCATCGTCCACGGTTTTCTCGAGCGAGTCAAGCTCGAGAATGGCAATGCGAAGCGTAAGTTCTGAGAGGAAGGAAAGCGAGGAAGAAAGGTACGCAGGCCGAAGAAAAAGGCGAGAGAGAGAGGGGGGAGGGAAAGAAGAGGAGCCCCGAAGCGGAGAGGGAAGGCGTGACAACGGCTGCACTTAGCATAACAATATTTACTACTAGAAGAAACTTAAGAGACTTGAATATTCTATGCGGTGGCCTCGCCCAGGCCTTGCACAACCGCTCGCAGTCCCTCGGCTGTATAATTATGCACGGGGATGGGACAGCGTGAGTGTCCCTCGTGCGTGTGTGACTCGTGCGTGCGCGGTGCGTGCGCGTGTGCGCAGCGACTTCAGCTCGTCGGGAAGAATGCGCGCGCGGTGCCGGGGATTGAAGCTAATACGCGCTCTCGGGACGACGTGATTTTCACCTTCAACTTGCGCCAACAACACCGGCGCCGTTGATCGCGTGGCGCGCATCGGGGTTTTGAATAATTACACGAGTACACGTCACATCTCCCGACCGCCAGTCGGGGTAACTCAGCTGAATCAGGAGTCCCTTTATGCGGATTTTTGCGCGCCGTGTCTGACGCTCCAGGAAGTTCTCCGGTTTATGTGCAAACTACCTGCGTAGAAGATGGACTCTCTTAAAGCGAAAACTGTTTTCTTAACCAGGAAACTGTGGTTAAACTACGACAAATCGGGACGGTCGCGTCAAATACGACAAATACGTGTTTTCCAATAATGTTGCACAAAGAGAGAAGAACGCGTCATCTAATCATTTCGCGCGAGTTGCTGAGAAAGAAAAATCAGTCCTAGAAATGTCAGTGCGAGATCTCGCGCGGCGACAGGACTGGGAGATACGCGGTTTCGACGCGGTGACAAAGCGGCGAGTTTCAAACCGCGATGCGGGACAATTGAGTGAAAGGCGAATTGTGGTCGGCGATATCATCATCGCATTCGCGCATCTCGCGCTTGCCGTGCGTGAAAACGCGACGACGTCACGTTAATAGGAAACAGTCGTCGACGGTCTCTCGGCGTGAGTAGGAAATTGAAGAGCGTTATCTAGGAAAGCGGTGACGATCGAGTCGCGGGATAGAAGGAAGGGACGGAGAAAGAGAAGGACGTTTACACGTTTCGCCGCACTTGGTATCTACCTAGTCGGCGAGTGAAAGTTTCGTAGTTACGATCTCGAGGTTGCTGCTGCTATTGCTGCCGCGTCGTCGTCATCGTCGGAAAAATCGCACGCGCGTAAAAACTCGCGCTCCGAGCGTAACTTTCCGCGCGAGCGAAAAGTCACGCGCGCGCGGCTATTTCGTCATGTGTACGCGCGCGGTCCCGTGCGCGTCCACTTGCGCGCGATTGATTTTCTTTTCTCAAGAGAAATCAGTTTCAGAAATATATGCAATACGTAATTATTTATATATTATTATAATTTTTCTCAAGTAGATAGTACGTCACATCACCGCGCTGTTTTCGCAAAAAATCTCGACTTGCTCTCGCGATGTAAACCGATACTGAAATAACAGCGTCGCAAATTGACAGCGACGTGATTGATGGTTTCTCGAAGCTTTCCTCGCCATTATCGCGGAGCTCTCAATCTCAGGTAGACAAGTGTACACTTTCGTTTAGCGAAAGTAGCGAAAGGGTCAACTACTGTGCGCGAACAGCGGCAGTTGAGCCTTCCGTTCTTTCTAAGTTGAAGGATGAGCGTCGTTTACGGCGAGATTACGGCGGTCTGCGTTACCGCGTCTGCATGTTTGTTTCTATTGCCGCGATCACGTGCAATTGCGATTCGCTAATCTATCCTGGCGAACGCACTACCGGGACTATTTACATATAGCGGAAATGTAACTGAATGCGATAAATCTGCTCGCGCTCGTGACGTTCACCGTCACTCGCCTCTCGCCGAACATATTCATCGATGGAAGTTGAATTGAATACCGGAGCGATAAAATGACAGACCGCTAATTATCAATGCTCGCGCGCAGCTCGTAATTTACGTGTACGATCGACATCGTAAATCGCCATTATCTCGTGCACTTTACTTCCCCCTGGACTCCGCTTTAGACGCGTCGTAATTTCGCCGTTAGCGCTTTCATCACACCAACACCCTTGGCAACGAGCTTTCAAACAGCTCAGTTTTGACAAGTGATTGTTATCGATTGTTATCGTCGCGCATAATCTGCATCCGATACGATGTTTGATATTCACGATATTACAGATTCATGAAGCGTGGGAAGAAATAGCCGTGTAATCATTAGCAATAAATAAAGTAAATAATCGGAGCTAAACTTGCAATCAGCTGGAATGTTCCGATAGCGTGAATTTACGTTTGCATACCGCTCTAGTAAATCCGTTCACGTGTCTAATGCAAAACGTTGTCAAATAATTTCTAATGCAAATTATTTATTATCACAGTTATCGTCTATTACACATCGTCATTTATTACGCCAGACAAACTCTAATTTTTGTGCGTCTTTTGGTTTATCTAACATTTATGTTACGTATAGGATCGAATAATTATTAATCCTTGTTATTAATCACTCGATACTGTATATGCATATATACTGTGTCCCGACGCTTTCATTCGCCTACGGCTGTCTATCGCGATCGTGCTGTGAGAGCGTTAATTATATCGTCATGGACGGCAGGTTTTTGCCGAAACTCGGAAAATCGATCGCCGCTAATGCCCGGCTTCCGGCCTGATCGGTACCTTTCGATCAAGACTCGCGACGCGAATTCCAACGGGACCTGAACTGGCCGCGGGCCGCTTTCTCTTACCGCCTCGTTCACCGTCTCTCGCTTATCTAAACGCGGGACGCTTTATGATCCTTCATTATCGGAGTACAAATTATAATCCGCAAATAGCGTTTGGCGTTTATAGCGTCGCCGCACCAAGCGTATCCGTGAGCCTAGGCGAGCTTCTCTCGTCGTGAATGCGAACACAATGCAACTCGCCGTCCCACGCCATGTGGCGTGTGCGCTCTCTAAACACGTGTCCGCAGAAACGATCGTGTATAACGTGTCTGAGGAATCTAATTTATTAGCACGGCGCTCTCGGACTCTTGGCTCGACGTATTCGAACGAAAAAAGAGAGAGAGAGAGAGAGAGAGAGAGAGAGAGAGAGAGAGAGAGAGAGAGAAAGAGGAAAGAGAGAAAACGTCTAGACAATCGGCGAGGAATTAAAGCGTCCGTTCGTTCGATTTCGTGGGCGTAATTGCCGCGACACGCATCGGGCACGGTTGCGAATCGACAGGCCATTCTTTAAAAAAATAGGCGAGCGCGTTTGGCCGCAGTCAGAAAGCGAGGCGATGGATACCGTAACACACCACACACACATTTTATTTTTATTAATACACAGTAAAAAACATTTTGTATTTGTGTTAAAAACAGTCCTTGTTAAAATTTTTATTAAATTGTGTTAAATTTTTAACATATCCGAATGTTAATTTAACGTAATGTGATCATGTTGTTTGGATATTTTATGTTAAAATGATACTTAATATTTTTTAATGTAAAAAAATAACATAATTTATGAGTAATTGAACAAATAACATAAAAATAATGTAATTTAAAAACATAAATTCTAAAATAAATGAATAAAAGATGAATGTTCGTGTTAATTTAACATATTATAAATGTCAATTTTACTGAAGAAATATATATATATTTCCACAATTATATCAAAATGTTACATTTTTTGTATTAATTTTTACATAATGTTTGTGTTACTTTCTAACATATTCATCTTATGTCAAATTAACATAATAATTTAACCATTTGGAACACGTGAAATTTGTTATGAATTACTTCAGATGTGAAACTTAAAATACTGCTTTTCTCACAGAGTATACTGGATGTATCTTTATTTGGACTTTCGCAAAGTTAATCGAGAGAAAAACATTTAACGTACACTGTTAGAAAATTTGTATTAAATTTAACAAATTTTCTAACATTTTAGTAATTCATAAAAAATTTTAATATTTAATAACATGCTTAAAAGCATAGGGTTACAAATTGATAATTTGTAAGATAATCTCATTGCTAATCTCACATAAAAATCTCCTAAGCGACAATAATACATGGAAGTTTATGACTCGTGATACAAAAAAAAGTATGTTGCGTTCGTGCGAAAAGAGAAAGATTGACGCGTCGCATCGCGGTGGTGTTTTATGTTGTCTCCTCCGACGATAATTCGCGACAATTCAGTTGCGCGCCGCAAGAAAGATGCAAAGACGCGCGCCCGCCCTCCGACATTTGCAATTCAGATGCGAGCGAATTCGAATATGCTAAGAACGCGTCGCGGTGGTAGGTACGTGTCCACCACGATGGGAATTATAGATAGTGAAATTCATTAGGCACGGTCCGAGTGATCAATCGGTCCCGACGACGCCGGCGTGATCTTGTGGCCGGCCGCATCGTGAAATTTCGATTGACGTGCTTTAAGTGCAGATTACACGATTGCGCGTTATCCGTTTCTATGAGATAACCGAAAGGACTTCCCGCGATACATCGATGTCAAAAAGAGAATATCAATCTCTTGACGCGAAAGGAACACGACATGTGTCTTAGCATCCTTCAATCAATATCGTATGATACAATTTTATTACGCGCGGAGAAAGACTCACCTGTTCGTAAATAATTTATGAAGGACGATTCTTCTTGAAAAATTTATTCACGTCCATCCCTCTGCTTTCTGCTCGGAAATGATCATCTATTTTTTTTATTTTTAATGTTAAACGCTCGTGAGATTTGAAGAAAAAATATTTAAGCGAGTAAATATTTTATTTTAACGGAAATATTAAGAGGTTTGCAAATTATGCGTTGTGGGAATCGCGCTTTGTGAGAACTGCCAACCCGTACTTTAAATTTGATGATGCGATGCGCCGCGCGGAATCGCGTTTCGAGATTCTGCGGTTGAGAGACGCGACCCGTCGAAGGAACAATGCTCGGCCTACGCCGCTTTTGACACACGATCTCTAAACACGTCGTCGCTATCGTAGGAGTTCATAATGAATCCGAGGTATACGTCGGTAGATGATTCTCCGTGTGGAGCTTTATTTTATCTCTTGCGCTGTGAATAGGTAAAGATGTGCAGGTGTTGGAAAATTGCGTGTCTCATCTCTTGTGAATTATGATTATGTTAAATATTCCTTACCTCTTGAATTATTATTATGTTAAAGATTTCATCTGAAATATGTATTTTCTCATACTTAAAACAAATTATGAATATATAATAACAAAAAATGTATACAGGGGTATATATTTTATAAAAGACTAAATATATACAGACACAAATATATACAGACGATTAAAAATCGAAGGTAAAAAAAGAACTACGTGCACAAGCTAGATGTAATTGCTAAATATTTCATTTATATTTTAAAAGAATGTCAACAAACTTCTTTTAAAATATATAAAATAAATAAATAAAATATCTAGCAATTAGATTTAACTTGTGCACATAGCCCTTTTTTTACCTTTGATGTATATGTTTTATATTTTTTCGGATATATTATATTTTGTTCGTTGTATTTTATTCAAGATTAACATCTAACAAATTAAATAATAAAAGCCGAGTTTAAAAAAAATTTGACGCCTTCTATCTCGAGAGGAGACGATCGCCGCAATCAGAATCGGCATTTTATGCAATTTAATTGCGATTTATCTACGGAAACGTCGCACACTATCGCGGATGTAATTAGCGCCGATCGCAATGTAATTAACTCGCTTGTCGTTAATGCGCCAGCGCGATATCGTCTCTTCGCTTGAACACGCTCGAACTTCGCGGCGATTAATAATTTAAATAACATCGGTTGAATGCTCGAAGAGTGACGTCTCCTCCATATCGTAAAACGAGCAGCGGGGGTCCGTCTCGGATTTTCTTCGCAATCGTTTTTCCACCTTTTAACGTGACATCATAATCCGCTCGAGAAACATCGTTTAATTACCGAATAAAACATCAACGACAAAGGATAAACCGCAGAATCTTTAAGTAACATGATAGATTTTCATTTTTATATATATTTTTTTATAAAAAATTTTCTCTTACATTTATACATTAATTATATTATATCAGTATTTATTTAAGAAGATACTTTCTTACTCTTCGAGTAGCTTAACGAGAATTATGTAGTCCATTACGTTAATTGAGATTCGAATGTTGATTACAAATGGGATGCTGGATGCAATCTCGGCCGGAAATCGAAGCGGATTTCCGAAATACATGAGGGGCCGATAGCCGCATTGTTTGCCGTCTCTCTGAAGGAATTTAAAATGCGATCGATAAGCATCGGCCATTTACGCGGCTCGCTCAGCCGTGAAATCAACTTCTGCACCGCACTCGGCTAGGCATGAAGTGTTTGCACATACCCGCGCTTTCTTGAATATAAAGAGATACGCCGGAGAATAGTGACGTAGTGTCGCAATTAACTCCTTCCACGGAAGCCTCGCGCAAAAGGGGACCTTTTAGTTTCCTATTAAAGTTTCATTTGTGCATGCAAGGTGAACCATTAATTCGCCGATAATCGGGAATATTTTATGGCGCGTAGCCATGTTACTCTCACTTTGACTGGAGTATCAAGCGATACATTTCAGTCTTTAGGTACCTCATATACAACGTATAATTTATTAATTATACGATCGTTAATAAATATCTTAGCGTAGGCGTGTGTGCGCTGTATTAGGTATAATATATATGAAACATGAGAATGATATCGTATTGCAATGCAGCGGATAATTATGTGTCTTATGATAATACTTGAAAGTCTTTTAATATTTGTGAATACTTGAATAAATTATGCATCTAAATTCTTCATTCCTTCGTCTTGTGTTCTCGAAAGTTGCTCGTAGCTCGAGAGTCGCTACAAGATAAATTTCCGTAATTTGTCCGACGTCTGTTTATGCGTTATTTGCTCGGTTTTTTTTTATTAAATATCATAATTATAGATGGATCGATTAAGTACAATCCCCGATCGGATTGAGAGAAAGAGAGAGAGAGAGCTCGCAATCGGCGATCGACTCCGGTTACCGCAATTCCCCGCTCGATTTAGCGATCGATCATCGATAAATATTGCCTTCATCACGACGGTTCGTTGGTCGTGTAACGCCGTACAAATATTGAAATTTACGATTCGTGCATGCCGGCACGTGGTCCTGCGTGCTCGTATATTCTGGACACGTGTATACGTCAGCGCGTGGTCGCGCATAGTGCCCCGGCCATTAGTTTATTTACGAGTTGAGCATTTGCCACGCAGGATTGTTTGTAAAATCATTCTCTCCGAGACATACGATACAACGTACCGACTGGCCGATTGCGCGAACGATGGAAAATCGATACGAAATTCGTCTTTTATTGCGCGTTGTCTGTGAGAGAAATCGTCATAAATTTTACGATATTGTTATCGAGCATCACGGGCCTTTATAAATCTCATAAGCAGTTTATCCGGCACGTAAAAATGCTTAATGAGAATTGAAAATATGATTGGTCAAACGAAGGATGAAGATGCAAACGCGCGTACATTAACTTTCAAGCGTTTCGCAATGCTTAAATCATCAGATGCCACACGATTACGAAAATCGCTAATTGTTGCATTTGCATACATTATCTTTGATCTAACGTGCGCAAATGGCCGTTGCCTCGATCGAAAGTGTTGCCTTCGCATCAAAGTACCTATGCTCGCCGATATGACCTATTAAGAATTTAAAGTGCTGTATTTTGCACTTTGCGGTATGTACGCGATTGCGATCATGTGTGCAGCCGCGTGAGAAAATTAAGCGGGGCTCGAGAGGTGTTTGCGATTTTGAAATATACGATTGCACGTTACGCGATATTTCCAATTGACGACTCTTTCTTCTCCATTGGACAGGCAGCCAACGTTGATACGTTGATACGTCATCGGACATAACGTCCGAGTGATCTTTGTTCAACGGGACGTGTCTATCGTATCAGGTCTAATGAGCCTCTTATAATTTATACCGCCTCTTTGCTGTAACCAACGTAATCGTTCCGCGGCATGCGAAAAGAATTAGAAAAAAATTGGCGTGAAAGGGAAAAGCGCAATGGGGTTTGCCTTGCGTGCGTCGGGCATTATATTTACACTGTAACGGACGCGTGTCGACGACCTCGTGTCGTCGTTCGGCCACGACGTTCTCGCTCGTGGAGCGAGACTTCAATGCGACACACCTAATTAGTTTAGAAGCGGACGGTTTATTATCGCGGAATGTTCTAACAAGCGCTCCCCTTCGTTTAACTCGCCGCGATATCGGACGATATAAACGGGAGATGGAGAAGTTTCGCTCGTTATTACCCGAAGAATTATTTCAGGATTATCTTCTCGAGGACCGGCGTCTTGAAAGCCAATCGACAATTCTCTCGTCTTCATTGAAATTGAAGTTTATTCGGGGCGTAAATATATTCTGAGAGTCTCTTTGGCTACGAGAATTACTCTGCAGGGAGCAAGCGATTCCGGCATAGATTTTTTAACACTCGTCAGTTACAAAATTATCGTTGTCCCTCTCATATCGCGTCATCCTTCATGCTGTCTCGAAACTTAAAAACGTTCGCCGGGGTCATTACATACGCTGTACCGGCGCAATCATACGTTCGCATAAAACATGAGATGTCGTTTGTTCGGAACACGATCGTGCCCGGGTAGAACCTGACGCACGTAATCGTACGACGATTTAGCGATACACAGTTATACGAGGCATTGTGCGAAAGAGGGACGGGACGTGCGCTTGCGCTCGTCATTTGCCCAAAAGAAGCCCGGCGCCTCGACGAGTGGTCGGAGGGAAAAAAATCACTCGACGTGTAAGGTATTAATTAAACGACGTAACGGCATGAATTACGACGGACGGCGATACGCTTCTCCGTCTTTCTTCCCCCTTTCTCTCTCCGATAAATGCGACATCGAAAAATCACACGAGTCGATTATTATGTCGGTCCCACCGCTGAAAAAAAAAAGACAAGTTCGACATTTATCGTCGTTGAATCGCATGAATAATGAAAGGTGATGTAACGCGCTTCAGAGTATCTTTATTTGAACGTAGATTATTCGCGTGATCTTTCGCTCGGTACACTTTCGCACATGCGAAATATCTTTCAGATTTCCCGCAGCATTTATTTTCCATTTCTTTTTATTTCGGATTCCGTCCTTTTTTTTTTAGCAAAATTCGAATCTTCTTTTCTTCGCGCAGGTTCGCGCGTTCCTCGCCGCGCACGCGATCTCATCTCGAGTGCAACGATCTCGCAGCATCGCTCAGAAATGCGATTTAAACTGCGTCAGGTCATACGCCGGTACATATACATATACGTACAGGCCAGGCTTCTCTACCCGGCCGCACGGCTACTCGTTAAAATACACCTGATTACCGAACATTACCGTGCCGAGGGGGTAATGATCGCTGCACTTGCACGTAATAGAAATCGCTCCGTCCGGGCGAGAGCTAGGAGCGAACGGCTCACGTGTCGGTAATTGTCTGTATCTCCGCCGGTTGATATTCGCTTCTTTGCCAAAATTTTTCAGACCACGCGCTATTAGAAAATCGTCACGCGAAGCAGAGACGTTCCAGCACAATTAAGGCCACGACCCCAAAAAAAAAAAATTAAGCAGTAAAATTTAAGCAGTAAGCGAATCACAGTCAAGAATTTAAGGCAAAACGTAAGCGGTAGCAAATCCAAATTGTTGGTTTCTTTACTGCCTACGTCTTACTGCTTAAGCTTTTTTGTGTGCCACGGCCTTTAGCGTTAAAAATAAAAACTTAAGATTAACCAACTTGATTAAAAACCCAATATTAAAACTTAAGATTAACCGACGTTGGAAAGCGCTGTTAAGTCTCTTTATTATAATCGTTTGCGATCATTTTGATTGGAATCACGATTATTTAAAATTATTATCAATAGAAAATATTGCGATCTAATTTCTTTGTGAATGGATGTGAATCGAGGAAAAAAGTTTTCTCGAAAATTGCGTAAAAACTGGAGTAACAGCCATTTAATTTCTTTCGCGCACGTCACGGCGAGAATACGTTCTAATGTATTACGAATTACGCCAGACACTTTGCATCATAAGCGGTTAAGATAATTCAACTCCTTTTTTTTCTCTTATCGCGCTACATCGCGCCATCGATCGCTATTAGTTCATCGCAATAAGCGATCCGCTTGACTTTCATGCGCTTATACGATCACGCGTTGCCCGTTACCCGCACGGCTAAAGTAGTCATTAAAACACGTCTTATTACCGAGCATTACCCCGCCAAAGAGGGTAACGATCGCTGCGCTCGCGTATAATACAAATGGCCTGAACTATGTGAGAAACGGCCGCTTTTCTCGCGTCAGAGATTGCGGTTTCGTGTAGTTTGCTCTTTCATTTCGACCTCCACATATCACCACGAATCGCGTCGATGATCCCGAGATACATTAATGGCAGCCAAGTACGATCGATCCGACATTACTGCACATTTCAGCTATTCCCCCGTATTTCTTGAGGTTTGAACGAAACGTATTTATTCGCTTCGCGCGCAGTTATTTATCTCACGATGCTAAAATGCGCCATTGGCGAGATATTCGATTATAGCCGAGAATAATTGGTTCCCTCTCCTCCTCCAGAACTAAACCATCGCATCGAGCGAGATCGCGTATGTCGTGCGATGATCAATTAGCCGAACGTCGGCGGCTGATAGTTAATGCGATACAATTATCGATCGTTTCTAAGGTACACGCCGGGATTAGAAGCCGCATACGTATAAATCAGCGTTCGAGAGAAAAAAGAAAGTCCCATCGAGCCGCGGTTTCCTCTCTTTTTCGAACAGCCAGGCTTCCATTCCGGAGCGCGCTTTCCGCTCTCCGCAGTTAATTTCGCGATTGAGATTACGTGCTGCTCCCATCCTTCCCTTCCCGGTCACCCCGGCTAAGTAGAGAAGTTATAACCGATGTCAAAATTAAATGGCCCCGCCCTGTATCGATGCGCGTATACTCGTCGTATACGGCGATTGCGACACGCCCAGCACGCGAGAGCAACCAGGAAACGTACATACGCATCGTACACACGCGTACAGATGCAGGTACGCGAGCGTCGCATACGTGCATCGCGTGGTACCCGTCATACATAACGTGTTTATGTAGCCACGTAGTACGCGTGTGTATCGCTTGAGCAACGAGCCGGTACCTCGCTCTCGCATCGTGCACCATCCTCGGTATATCGCATATTGGACATCGCTGGCATTCCATCACACATGTAACGTATGAATATACGTGACCGTACACGCTCGCGCGTGTCTGTACACCCGTAATATTTTAATCGGCCGCGTTTCGTTGACCTCCGACAAGCGGACGAGAGCGACGACATTAGAATTTTGATGGACAGGTGGATTATTGGACGAAGGATGAGTCCTGTGTGTTATACAACTTCTCTTTCTAGCGCTACACCGCAAGAACGATTCTGCTGAGGGACCTAAAATTTTGCTGGATACAGATCAGAAAATAATTTTGTTGGACCATCAATTTAATTTTGTTGAAACCGTAAAAATAATGAGCGATGCTGCAAAAAATTTTGATATTCTAGCAATTGGTTTGGATGTTCTACATGATTATTTTGATAGTTCAACAAAATTCTGTATCCAGCTAAAATTTTAGATCTTTCAGCAAAACCGTTCTTTCCGTGTAGCATTCAAGTTTTTCATTCGTATTATTTGATGATTATAAATGTGATTGCAAATTACTCCGCTGTTCATGATATTATCTTGAATTTGTATGAATCGAATATGTTCTTTTGAGATGCGGAATATTAATGAACGTAGAAAGGAGACAAAGAGAGAGGCAAACTGTTAGCACAATGAAATACATTTACATAGCGCACGTGTGCTCGGGATAGGCTTTCTTCCATCTGCTTTTGTCGATCTACATCCGGCAATGAAAACCTTTAACGGTCGACGTTTATCAGCCGCGGCCACGATGGAAAGACCGGTGGAGAGCGAGAGCTAGAACTACTCTCGATCGCTCGCTCGTTAAAACCGCGACGAAACGATCAAAATCCCTCGAAGTCGCGAGCCTTACGACGGTGCCTCCGAGCTCGTACCGCTCGGAATTGCGCGCGTTTGCACGCACGTGCGCTTCTCTTCCGCGATCGTGCGCGCGCGCGTGCGCCTATAATTGCGAACAGGTGCCGCATTAATCTTACGGTCGCGGTAACCCATTTTCTTCGTTTTGCCGCGCGACCGAGCATAATGAAATAACGGGGGAGGACACGAAGGAGAGACGCGAGAGAACCGTCATGCGCTGCGACGACATCGGTCATGTTAACAGGTTTTCGGAGAAAAGCGAGTTCTTTCGGATTTAAGAAGCGAAATTGCAAAAATCAATTCCTTGATTGCCTCGTAATTTTCACGCGTTTGAGACCATGTGAAGCGATAGAAATAGTTTAGTGATAGTTTGTTAGTTTAATGGTAGAAGTAGTGGTCCCTTTGAGTCCAAGTTTTTTTCTTGTGAATTCTTTGATTAATTAATTTCTTTAATTAATAAATTCTCTGTAAATTCTTTAATTAATTTTTGAATGAAAACACAAATTTTTTATGAATGAAGATACTAAAATCGACTATAGATTCGCAATTGCGTAAATTCTTTATTTTTATCTTGTACGTGGTTCATCGTGACATTTCATAATATTGATCCGATTACGTGGTATTACCGCATAATAAGAAGTAAAACGATAAAAGAGAGAAGTGTATAAAAAGTACTCCGCTGAGCGAGTCTACGTTTTGATGAACGTCATTCCATTGCATCGAGCGGAAATGCCGTCCATCGGGACGAATGATTAGCGATATTACCGCGATATTATTGCGATAGAGTATCCTGCGTATTGCGGCGATGTGCGTTATGTAACGAGATGTAAGTCCGCGCTTGCGAGCAATTCCGGATGTCGACTGATGACCAATCCGCGACGTGATTGAGACTCGCGTGCGTCATATCTATTGCTGAACGGTGATCTCTTATTCCTATTATCGTTACTAGTTTCGATTCGCATCGCAACCGCACGGTTCATCAACGACTACACGCGCAAGGAGAATGCAGGATTCATGGTAATGTCGGAAAGTATCGATTACATGCATTAACGTGATGGAGAGAAAGCTGGTTACACGGTATTATATCCCGGCTCTCAGATTGCGCGATATGTCTTGGTGTGTTTCAGAAAGGCGATCGGCTTTTGTATATCAAATACAAGTTGCATAATTTACAAGCTTATCGCATGACTGGAGATATCTTAATCTTACAATTAAATATATTAAAAAACACGAGAAATGGAGGAAATTGCCCATAAATAATAATATATTTTTATACACTGTTAAAAATGAAGTTTCATGAACTTTTAAGTCACACAATTTGAATTTAATTTCATGACATTACCTTAAATTTAATGTATTTGTAACTGAAAAGTATATTTGTGTACGTGTACATGAAATTTAATGTATAAAACTTTATGAAATGTAATGTACTTTTCATAAAATTTTATGAAATTTCATGTACATACTTTCATTACATTTAAGTAACTAATGTAACTTAGTTTTCAGTCATGTAAAGGAAGCATTTCTAAAAGTGTACGTAAATTTATCTGTCAATTCAGGAGAGACTTAATACAGAATTTTTTAATATTACAAAAAAATTTCATATTGAGATTTTTGAATGTTGGAACGTGAAGAACAAACCGTGAAAAAACGATAACTAAAAAAGATAAGATAACTAGAAGTTAACAGGAAAGAGAGGCCTTGGTACTTGCCAACTTGTGTCGTCGACGTGATACGCAACACGCGCGGGATTGTAGCAATGTATGAAATCAATTCCCTTGGATTCCGAGGCATTGGTACGATGCGCCGCGGCCGCAGGCACCGGATGTTACGTTATGACCGGCCATAAGAGAAGCAATTACGGTTGTCCGTTACACTTACGATTGTTTATCCAGAACCAGATCTAGATCTATCTATATTTATACGTGAGGAGCTTCTTATGCGCCGCGCTGCGGCCGAGTCCTACAGCCGCGTCCACGGTAGAGAAAGGTTGCGAGAGTGTAATACCATAAAAGCCTTCACGAACCGGCAATTGGAAATATTTGTCTCTCTTTCTCTCTCTCTCTCTTTCTCTTAGTGTGGATATTGACTTTATTTTAGGATAATCTTAAGCTGCAGCGACAGGTATAATTTTATAGCACGTTAAGAAAAAGTTTCCGAACTTGTTTAAAAATTAGCTAACGAGAATTAACTAACAAACTAATGTAAATATAATGTTATAATTGTTGAATAGTTTCTTAGATGCGAAACAATACTGGACTTTATTGCGGCAGGAAGTCAGAATCGAGACTGTGCTCAAATGGCGAACGGTTTATCGACATTGTTGGCTCGAGGAACCTCTCGAGCATCGTAATCACTTGATTCAGCGTCGTGCTGGTCCCGGTGCCACGCGATAATTCATAAAGTCCTTTCCCCTCGCGGCGACCTTCGCCATTCCACGAGATCGAATCGAATCTCTCGAGGGACCTTCGATCTCCGCGACGGGATCGATTTCTCGATCCCGTTACTCCTCTCGTACCCCCAAGGGGAAGTCATCCTCGCGGAATGTATCGGGTATGCGCGCTGGCGAGGAGGCGACATTATGTATGTTGTACGTGTGTATCCTCGCTCGATGCTGGCGAGTGTGCGCAGGTCGCGTGTGCACTACGCTTCACCTTGAAGATGATCTCAAAGGTTAACGATGTTCCACGCTTCGAACAGACCTCTCCCTGAAAAAGGTGACCGGTCAGTCTTCTCGTGATGATCGACCTCCTTCGATCATCGTTCGCAGATCGTGAAGAAGACGAATCGATAAACGAGATTGACAAGGAATGATCGTCGGATCTACGCGGATATCTTTATAAGGCGTTGATATTTTCATATACACGTTACGTGTGTTTAACACAGATAATCGCAATTCAATTGCGCAATTATTACGGAGGAATTTCATGTAACGAGCTTTTGTTACTTGAAAATTTCTCTTTACATTTCGCATGTATCAATTATATTTATCTTTAGCTGCATCTGACAGTATCGGAATGTCGTACTCCGATATTGCTTTCCGTGATTTAATTTGATGGGTGAAAGAGCAGCAATACGTTCTAATCTTAAACATAATTTATTTCGATAATTATTTAGATAATTCGAATTATTTAGATAATTTAAATCGAATTTCTATATCTTATTTATAGTATCATTAACTTATTCATCTTATCGTCTCTCTACACGTTCGATCGATTCTTCGTCCATTATTTTCGCGGGACAGAATTAATCTGTCCAGCAAGATGATAATTATTAATATTTAGACGTATCGAGCCGTTATCATAACGGCATTGATCACAGTCGCAAATCATTTGCCGACGCGATCAATAAAGTAATTCCGTATCCTGAAATCTCGGAAGACTTCGGAGAAAAGACGGATCTATCTATCGTGTTTACTTATTATGGCTATATTATTGACTAATATTTCGACATTAGGGCGTTCCCGTTCGAGCGCGTGGGCGTCAGTCGCGAATTTATTTCATAATTCCCCGACGGTGGCACCATTATTACTAGGGAACGTTATTAACTTAGGTACCTACGGCACCTCTCTACCCGAGCCGCGCATTAATCTCTCCGCCGTGGAGATAAGCGAATGTTCGTGTCACTTTGAACGATTATCGCCATACTATTTGCTTCCTGAGTAAATCTTCGAACGTGGCATTAGCGCGACGCTCGTGATAGAACCATCAGACGCGATACATCGGCTCCGTACTTTCGTATGCATAGATCCATTTGTTGTTATGCCTTGAGACATATTCGTTGAGCATTATAAATATATGTGGAATTGCTCAAAGTAGACAATAATGTATAAAGATAAGAAATGAAGACATTTGATGCGATATGCGACGTACGTATTAGATTTAAATGACATTAAGAAGATATTGATTGCTCGAAGCTCTAATTATTTTGATGCTTATCGATATTGTCCGGATGTGCGAATTGAAACGTAATATAACTGAAGTTAATTCACTTTTGCTCAATATCTTATTTGCGTTACGCTCGATATCTCGCGTCTCTTGATTCAAAAGCGTTGCTCGGATAATCGACAACAAGTGTATTGTTATCGATTTATCTGTACGTTTATCTGCGTGGAGATGTAGTCGCAGATTGTACTAATGGAACATAAACATGTGCATGTTGCAACGAGCAGAACAGAAAGGCTTGTGACTCAAGGACAATGTTACGCGTTTCATTCAATTCATGGAGCGGAAAGAATAACGATATACCGGTATGACATTCCGAGTGAGATTACTCAGAGCGATCGTGGTTTACTGTCGCTAACTCGCGATGACCAAACGTTCGACGCGATCGGAAAGAACGCGGCGGAAGAACGAGCTAACGCAGAAAGTGCTACTTCGTGCTCGCCGTAACAGCTGGCCGCGGCGAGAGGCTTAATAGGCTCTCGGACTCCGTGTTCTTTCTTCCTTTCAGCCGTTTCTCTGTCCGCCACCCCTCGCCGCCCTCGAATTAGTCAGAGGGGTATTTTAATCGAAGCGGCGGCGGTTAATGCCGAGACCTTACGCGGCCTCCGTGCCGTCCGGTAATGAAAGCAGCCACCGCGCGGCCAGTCGACCACGTTAATGGCCGCAATTTGTAACCGGGGCGAGGTCAATTAATAAAGACATCAGGTCATTAATTTAATTGCGAGTGCTGCATCGCGCTGCGCAACGCTGCTCGTCGCCGCCGAGAGAGAACGTACATACTCTTAGGAACGTACGTACGTACACCTCCCTCCTTCCATTCTTTTCTTTCCGTGTCATCTTTCCTTATCTTCTCCTTTGCGTCCAGGACGACGATTTATTAACCTGCCCTGTAATTCATTAATTGCGAAATTCCGTCGTCGCGCGCGGATGCGAAAGGTCGCGCGGCTATTAAAGGTCCACGCGAGGTCGATGAAGTGCCGATCGTCGTGGATCGAATTATCGCTTTATCTCGACGAAAACGTGTACGACGCTGAGCAATCGGTCGATCCATCGGAGATGATGAGAGATGGCTTGTTCTTCTGTGGAAATTACGAGCTGCGAGCCACGACGAGACGTCGCGTCGACCCGTGAGATTTTTCAGATCGGGGTTGCTTCGATCAGATAATAATATTTTTAAGCGGGGGTCTGTGTGAATACTTCGGAAAATAGGTATCTCAGACAAGAAAGTATCGCGAATTACCACCTACCGAGCGGAGAGTTGAATTGACGGATAGATGTTAATGCGATCCGGGACACGTCGCCTTAAGCGGTCAGAAAGGAATATAATGACATACCAGATATGTACAACTGACATAAAAAAAGGATATTACAGTAATAACTCATATCCAGGTAAATAACTAAATAAAATTAAATCAAACGCTATATCACTATTAAATAATTTATCACTCAAATTCAATATATTAAATATTTATTACGTATTGCACAACAGATCCTTTCCGTTTGAATTGCACAAATTTTGTTGTATAAATAAAATAGTACGTTATCCATTTCTCGATGTAATTCTACGTATAATGTTTATTTAATGGCATTGTACATGAATTCTATTTTGTAACAATGTTACATTCTGTGTAATAATCTTATGTGAAAATCGCGGTTAATTACTTTTGAAGACATCATCCTATTTCGAGAAAAATACGGAATAATGTCTTCGTCACAGCAGCTCTCTTTGTTTAAATCTTTATTACATACTTGTGCCGTGAGGCGCTACCGCGCGTCTTTTGACGCTTTCGCTACACTTAATTCCGCACAAGAGCAACTCCGACTCGGCTTGCAGCTCAAATAAATAAACTATTGGTACCTAATCAAAGTCGCTCGAGACGAGATCAAAGCGACCTCAATCTACAGGCACAATAAATCGGTCGTTAAGGATAGAAAGCTTCTATTCTTCCTCTCCCACCCCGGAATACCCGTCTTGCGTTCCGCGCACTTCTCCCGGCCTCGCGGAGAGCATTCAAGACACTGTCCGGCTTTGTTATCGGCGTCCGCGAGTTTCAATTGCGAATCATGGTACGTAATCAACGCGCGCGGCGACTGACCGGAGCTATTAGCTAGGTGCCTTTCACGGCGCGGCGCGTCGACCACCGTTCGCGTTTCGCTCGCCTTGTCTCTTGTATAAATCAGCCGGATATCAACCAGCGGAAGAGAAACAATGATGTAGAGAGATATCGCGAGGGGGGAATCGCGAGGATTATCGAGATACCCCGTCGGGCTAACTAACGGTCGCGATTGCCTTCTTTCAATGGTCCGCGAAGCTGTCGGTCTCTCCTATCACTGGTATTTTCTTCCCTTCAACACCCGTTTTCTCCGCTATCGAATCCCCCCCTTTTTTTCCTTTTCTCTCTGTTTTCTTCTCGGCGCGACTATCCGGATTTCTTCCCGATCCCACCGCGCGTCCTTCTTGCTGGTAATCATCGAGAAATTGTATTCCTGTTGATGACTGGCGGGTGATTACACGGCGGTCGGCCGTGCGCGCGAGTTTGCGGATCACCCGTACGACAGCTAATTGAAAGCGGACGTGAATCGGCATGGACGGACAATCCCGCCGCCAGCTGATCGCCAGATAGTTTTGCTCCGCTGATTCTCCGCCTTTAGGATGTTCCTTTAAACGATCGCCGTTCCTATTTTCCCAACGGCCAGTCAATATTTTCCTTTTCGCGAGCTTCCAATTTTTCTCCTAGAACGGGGAAAAAAAAGACGGTGGTTCTTGTTTTTAGCGCGACCACGATAAAATACGTGAAGTAACATCGTAAGATGATTAAAATTGCCTTTCACGGTTCGTTATTTATTACACTTGATGTTTCATTAAAGATCGCAAATGTTTTTATTACATTGTTGAAATTACAGGAGAGGATATTAATCCATTTTTTATTGTACATGCAAAAACTTATTTCCGAACTGTCAACCTATATTTCTATGGAAGATGGAAAAGATTTTATAATGTGTTATTTATAACATAAAGCCCATATTTTTTAAAATATAAATTTAAGAGGATTTACAGGAAGAAACTTTTTATATATTGATCACAAACACCTGCGTGATTATCATTGTTTATGAAGTGAACAAAATTTAAAATCAGTTAGCCATACATTGAATATTAAATTTCGCAATAAGGGTTATCTCGCTTGGTTCTTCCTTACGTCCAACAAACGCGCACTTTCTGCCTTGCGAGTTTCAGTTTCAAGATTCCTACGGAAAGGAACGGCGAGTTTTCTCTCATACAGGATGCGCAGCGCGTCGCGCGTTGATACGCACGGAATATAAGATCCACCTCACGCATGCTCACGCATTCCGTCACGTCATTGTTGGGGGAGGAATCGCCGTGAGGAAAATCCGATGGTATTTCTAATCACTTTTCCAGCTAGCCTCTGCTCTTTGTCTTTCAATTCCCGAGAGAATCGCAGCGACCTTTTTTCCCTTCAATTTGATGTCTAATCAATCATCGTGCGTCATCTCCGACGGAAATTATGTTTCAATGGCGATTACGAAAACACCGGCAAAAGAATACCTTTACACCTTCGAAGGTATCAAGTTTTGCAGCCGCTGACTCGTACTTACCCGGGATAATTTTATGCGAGAGATTAATGAGACTTTAATTGTGCGTAATCAGTATTGCGACGCGACCTAATGGCCGTCATTAGATTACTTCGCCAACAGCGGCGGGACAATTATAAATTTTTACGGACCGCACCGATGTTACCGGATGCCGGTGGCTTCCCGCGCGGTCTGATAACTTCCAGTTTTATCGATCTTTCTGTTGATGATACGAGGCCACTGCCGCGGGTACACACCGGTGAGACCTGTTTCCCGCCCCGATGAAAAGTTATCGGGCTCGTACCGCGTGCCCCCGACGACGAGACCCCTGTTGATTTTCCAGATGAGACTAGTCTCTCCGGGGAGAGCGGCCAGCCGGGGGGGCTGGTTGGCACGCCGAGAATAACTACGCGAACATCGGCGGCCGACAAATTAATGCTTCGAGATATGCCCGTCGCACTTTCGACGATGGAGCAATTAACGAGGCTTCGACAATTATATACGTATAAATACCCTCTTACGCGGATTAAACACGCGCGCGCGTATCGGTCGGCTCGATGTTCCAATAAAGACTTTTTGCCGTCCGACGAGTTTTCGACGGGAGGATGCCGAGAGCTTTGCAGCGGAATCACGAAGTCATATAAGTTTCTACCTACGGCGCAGTAGCAGTGGGAAAATGCCCGAGAGTCGATTCTCGACTAAAATAACAAGCTTTAGTTTTAGTCGTCATTCTGTTATAGCTATCTCTTAGCTTCTTAAAATGATAATAATTATGGCTCGCTTATGAGACGTGATCATTACGTGACCATATCTTAATTATGGTTTCATCATAATTTAATGATGATTACAACATCGTCACAGCCAAATAAGAATTTTGCTCGGAATTCTCATTCTGGTTTCCAAAAATTGAGAGCAAGACTTAGCGCGCGATGGATGTCTTCCGAGCCTGTCATCACATCGTATTCATATTCCGAAATCACGTCGGATCAGCCATCCCGATGTCGCCTCGAGGTGCCTCGTCTACTTCCCGAGCGAGGAAGGAGCAATGACGGCGGAAACGGAGAACGGAGACGCCGTGAATGCCACTTAGAGGCATTATTAACGACCCCGCGATGCTTAGCGCTCGGCCGATGCTTTCAGGCGATTCGAAATTCCCATCTCGGGGACGTCTTTAACGGCTGCCACGCCGAGATTTATGCCGGGGTCCTCGGGTCTGCGGCCGATGATCAAAGTCGTCGGACGCGAGTGGGCGGGTGTAATCGTTGTCCGCGCGGGATCTCTCGCGTGGGACCCCGCGACATCCACGCGGGGGTCGGTGCCGCGCTTAAGGGATAGCTGCTGAAGGCACCGTGCGAAGACGTTCGCCTGTCTATGCTCGCGCTGGCAGCCGGATTTAAGTAGTAATAGCCGTCCATGTTTAATTAATATGAATACGCGCGCTCGGGCGGTTCCGCTTATGCGGCTGCCACGCATTCGATTATATTCATGCCGCTGACATACGGAAGATCCGCTCGATAATCCTATCAAATGATTCTTATTGAATTGCTGCCGCGGGGTTTCTCAATTGACGCTCTATCCCTTTACATAATCGCGTATCAACACGCGTATATTTAAAATTATTTTATTGCACGGAAGATTATATTATTTATTAAATGGTTATTACATCAGCATTAGCGTCTATCAGCATTTAACGCGTTGATCGTACATACATTTCAATAGATGCTATTCACGAACGTCGAACTCTGCCAGTTAAATGGATTATTATTGTTCCGAGAGATTTCGCAAAGCGCTACGTTTACATTGGTCTCGTAAATGTCTATACGCAGAGGTCTTTCATATGTCGCTGCCATACAGGCGGCAAGTATGTGGGAGCAGCACCGTGTCTAATATCCTCTGGATTTTCTCTGGCATTCGTTCTTCGCGCGTCACGTCCCTTTCTCGCAATAACCGCGCTCTATCCAGAGTTCTTTGATCTTTGCTTGAGATGGGCAATGCGGGGATGCTGTGAAACGCGGGTGTGTATATGTGCGCGTACATGTGTATGTTTGTAAGAAGGGTGCACTCCTTTACACGATGCAGTTATATTCAAATGGATTTTCCAAGGAAAAGAAGGAATTGAGATGAAAAACTCGAAGTAAAATTTTATATGAAGTAACTTTCTCTTAAAATATAAAGTTTCCTTTTTTTACAGAATATGTAAAATGTAAAAAAAAAACAATACAAACAAACAAATACAAACGTAGTTTTTACGATTTCCTGGAAAAAATATTCACCGTTTTTCAAGAAAAATTTAATAGATACTGCATTCGAATTCAATTTAAATGTGTCTATCTAAGTTTCTGCAAGAGTAAGTGACTGCGAGGGTGATTAATTAATGTTTAGATTTATTACTTTCTTGCTAAAGATGGGGAAAGACGTGTACACACAATTTCTTACGCTCAGTCTTTAAAAAGTTTCAATGCGTTTTACGCAATCGCGAGTACATAGAAGGCACATGTACGTAATACGCCGCATTAATGCAATATCTATGTAATGTCGCGTACATGTCGGGTAATATAAACAAATAGAAGATTACAGAGATCGCGCAAAGATACCAACGTAAAAGATATCAGGTGATGCTAAAACAACGAAGATGTGTAACCCGTGTAGACTGTTTTTTCTGTAGGAAAGAACTTCGCGTTACAAAGCGTGAGACGCCGACAAAACGCGCGGAAAGAACAAAAGAACGCGGGGAGACAATTAATAACGTTTTAATTATTTTCATCGTCGCGGACTTCTCTCGCGTTTCATAAATTTTTTCTCCGCCAACGTTCTTGCGTGCCCTCTCTCATCCCGCGATTAATTATATGGGCTACAAGGAGGGATTTTTCATATGTAAATTTTTGCGTTATCCCGACGCGAGCGGGGGGGAAGAAGAGACAGTGAGAGGAGAATATATGTGTATAGGCGTGCAAAACGCCGGGAGAGACGCGCGCTGCGCAAATGAACCTCCTCGCGTTTCAAGAATAATGTCGCTGCCCGCGCGCGAAAAAAAATTGCTGGGCGGGCGGCACGCGACAGTTTGAAATATACGCGTTGCTTCGCATACATACTCGACGTTACGAATGCCTTCGTCTTTCGTAAACGAGTATTTTTAGGACGAGCGATTTGTGACGCGATCAAATCCTTCGCGATTGCATTCTAATTTCTGCAATTTGATACGTCTATGTATCTTTTTTCTGCAATACGACGTGCAAAAAAATACGCGGCACGCGATATCGGTCGAATGGAGCTCCGATTCGACGCGGCGACTCTCTTTTATTGAATGTCTGTCTGTCGCGATAATGATTATTACCGACATTGATGCGAGGAATTACTCATTCCCTTTTTTTATCGCTCAATTTATTGCCCAAAGATTGATCATTATATCAGTCTTTATTGCCCGTTTCGTCGCACAGATATTACTCAACCCCCGGCGTAAAAAACGATCTGTGCGATGCAGGCACCGGGCAGCTACGTTCATCCTCGAGGAGTTCTCAACGGTTGCATCGCGGTGACACTCTCGGATGCGTGGCATAAAAGGCCCGCAGCACTCGCAAATGGTGTGCTTTGGCCAACGACTCGCGTCGATCTCTCGTCCCCATCTCTTGTTCTCGCGATGTCTCTTTCCCCCTTTTTCCCCTTAAATTGACGGCAATTGCGCGATCGCCGATGAGACTCACTTTCGTTTTACGAGGAGCGAAGTGCCTCTCGCTGGAATCGGCAATAAGACGTTATTCTTGCCTTCCATGGAATGCAACTTTTACGGCCGGGGGAGGCGGTGGTAGGTGGAAGGAATAGTCGGCTGCGACCGGTCGATTACGCTATTGCGCTGAAATGATACCTTTCCGGTAAAGCGGGCCCGATGTAACCCGGCCGACCGAATGCGGGCGTGTAACGCACATGTAATTTTGCGAAACGATCGTTTGCAACTGGCAAAAAGAAAAAAATCGAGCGAGATAAGAGCCATGCGATTGCAATGACTGTGCACGCTACGGAGATCGATGTTACCATTATCTCATTTATCATCATTTGCTCCTTTTCGTTTTAATAGCGACAAGCACATACCGCGATAATACATAATTATCACCACATATTTTCACGTATATATAAACACGCACGTGTTTACGACGTTCGCTGATGCTGGGCGTCTTATTCGATAAACCGTGACATTTGCATACGAGAACGTACGATTAGAGGTCCACGTGATTTGATTTATTACGTTAACTCGCCGTAATTCCGCGCAAAGTAGAACGCTGGTGTTTGTCGGTTTTATATCAGGTGTTTCTTCTCTTCGTTACAGCCCGAAACGGTGCCTCAGGCGAGGATCGACATGACCCGCGTCCTGGAGGTGGCCGCAGCCGAGGATGTCACCGGGCATCCTTACAGCCTCGCCGTGACCTCGCCGGAGGGTGTGACCTTCGTCAAAGGGACGTGTCGTGAAGAGACCAGGTGGTGGACGGATGTTCTCCAGGTGTATTCGCGAAATAAGGTTGGTCCTGCTCAACATCTCTCTACACTGGCGTCTTTTATTTTTATATTTTGTGCATTATGTCTATTTGTAGATTTGTAGATCTATTAATTCCAGAAAATTCTTTCGTGATCGTGATGAACCGTAAACATAGCAAAAATACTATCGCAAAGTTGTGAATAAATTAAGTAAAAATTAAATGGCGCATTTCTTTTTTTGGACTGAGATATTTTTCACGTAATCGCAATGAAACGCACCGGGAATGAAAGCCGCAGTCGAATTTTTCTGTCGAATTACGAGAGAAATATCAATTCGAGAAAATGACTCGATTGCCGAGCGGAGAAAGCCGCGTTTGTTGATGCCTAATATACACTTGCGATGTACGAATCGCGTCTTACGTGTATCATTAGAGAATTTAATTTTCTGTCGATTACGGAGGATACGCGAGACTCCATATCGATACCGTATTACGTCTTGGAAAGAGTGTTGCGCGAGAGAACGGAGTCACGCAAACGGTAAGAAAACGCAACCGTCGGCTGATTGCTGGTGCCCTCGCATAATCATTACGTGCCATGCATCCTCTCTCGCGTCACGCTTGTTACGCGTGCAAGAATGAGTCCCTCGCTTGCGATGTCTTTTCGACGATGGGATTAGCTTCGATAGGGTTTCAGCAGGTTACCGGTAATTCAACACAGGAGAATCCGTGAAAAAAATCGTGATTATTTCAGCGCGCATGCTTCGGTAAGGAACGTGTTGAGATCTCGAGAACACGTTAATTCATTCTCTTTCGCATTTCTCAGAGTACATTCGGAATATGTGCAAATTAAAAAAAAGATTTCATCTTTCTAATTATTATAAATTACCCTGTAAAATCAATTCACGAATCAATTCGCAAAAATTATCAGTCGACATTCACGTTACTTCGCGAACGGCAACGAAAACGTCTTTATTGTCTTTCGTTATACAAAAGAGGCCGTTGTCGCGGGATTAGCGACGATGTGGGACAGAATGCGTCGTCGAGTTCATAAACGGACGCTTTCGCGTGATGAAGCGGTTATTGAGTGCGATTGTGTGCCTCGGTCGGCGCTTGAAAGGCCTTGGAAAAAAAAAAATAGCGTAAGCGACAGTGAAACTGCCGACGTTGCCTCACATAATCGCCACGCTGACCGATGCGCGTATACCGCGGCGCGCTCATTACGCTGACAATAATGCCAGTAGTGCGCGAGTTGTCACTGCTGGGACCGCGGGGTTGTCAGTCGAGTCGATTGGCCGCTTCCTGCGATTCATCTGCGTCTTTTCGCGATCTCTCTAAAGGGGGGGCTTCCCCCTCGTTTTCTCTTTTCACTCGTCGCTTAACGCCGCGCTAGGGCGTCGCAAAAAGAGGCTCCCATTATTCAGCCGACGACCGAAAGCGCGTGGTGACAAATGGAGAGTGCATCGTTTCACTCGCTGCCATGCATTCCGATGAACCGGACGTGAGAACGATCGTTTCTAATTCGTAAAAGCTGGCTTTACAAGTAGTAACGTCATTAATTACGTTCGTGCTCTTAATATGTCACGTTTACAAGTTTGATATTTAAAATTCTTTATATTGACAGCTCATCGTACTGGAGAACTTGCTCGGAGCACGATATCCTCGGAGCACGATTCGGTTCATATTTCGCTTATTAGCAACCAGTTTGTTAATTGGCAAAATATGTAAATTGAGATATGTAAGATTGACGAACGAGTTAACGAAGGATAAGTGATTTTTGCAACTTTGTCATTCCGCGCCGTGCCGGCGTCACAGGACACCGTAAATTTATGGCGTTTCACGCGTGTTGTTGTCGCCGTAAAACTTAGCTCGCTGCTGAAGCGAGACATGTTTATCCAATCTCTGCTTGTCGGCGACTTCAAGTTTACAACAGCGTGTCTTTAACGGCGTTTGCATATGTTTATATGTTTATTGAGCAACTTACAAGTCGGCGAGGCCAAAAAGAAATTTGGGTCTGCGCCGCGTCGACTATTCTCCCGATCCGAGCGGTTGTCTAGCCTCTCTCGATCGTCTAATGAAATTGCGGGTCGAAGTCCGCTCGCGAACTTCTCAATAAATCAATCTCGTCGTAAATCGTACCGCTCAAAAGCTGCCATTCGTTACATCGCGCGGAATTTTATAACAACATCGCGGATCGCTCGGTCACGTGTTACGCAAGAGATGATCGATCGGCAAGCGGACATATCTCTTCATTCGGCACTTCTGGCGCAAAGTGCGAAACAGTTACTGCATCATGTTGCACCCACGATCGTATCGATGTATTTTTGCCGAAGGATAGAGATTTCACGAGGAGATATTTTTTTTTATTTTTCGGATACACGCAACGTCCAAAAATTCATTCCCGAAGTAGGTCTCATGTTACAACATATCGGCGTTTCAGTTAATATTTTTCTCACTTATCTTTTGAAGAGCGTGCACATACTTATTTAAATTAACTCTACAAATTAATTAACGAAAAAAATATAGTTGCGAGAGGACAATATTTTTCGATTTAAATCGCCGGGACGTATGAAGAAATATTCCGAGACACGCAAATGCCACTTTGCATATTCGATGCTTTGTAAATTATTGACTTTACTTCTTGTACTTGAGAATTATGTGCCACAACTCACGTATGTTAAAGTTCGTAAAGCTGTAGTTCTCAGATAAAAACATTCTCCTCCATGTATGTACAGAGTTCGAGATTCTTCTCCCTCTCTCTCTCTCTCTTTTTCTCTCGCAATAGCCTGATAATTATCTCTTCAAAATAGAATGAAGTATTCTTTGCGCCCGCGGGTTTCGCGTCGGCTACCAATCGATCAATCAATCCCCGCGCGAATCGTTTAGAATCTCGTCGCAGACTCGCATTGTTTCGTACGGAGATTACACGGCTACACGTACATCAATTCCGTTACGCAAGCAATGATCGATCGGCAAATGGTTACACCTCGTTGTCATGAAACCCGCGCTGGTGTAAACGAACGATTACGTTACGAGGCCAAGGCGAGATGCATACTTATGTGCCGCGCGACATTTAACGCGGGTGAACGTGATGGAAACGCTCCCGCGTTATTTTCCATGGTTTTTTTTTACGATTACCTCTCCTCCCCATTCTCCGTTGTCCTTCGAACCGCCACGCTGTCTATGCAAAGGAGGTTGTTTTGCATCTCAAGATCATTCGCGAAGTCACACTTATTAGCAATCAGCTTCTTTCAACTGAAGATGTAGGATAGATGATGCAAGAAGATAATATTATTTTACTTACTTTAAACTATTAATGAGTGAACAGATATATCATCAGAATTGATAATGAAGCTTAGATATGTCGTGATTTGCGTTAAATTAAAATTCGGGTTAAATGTTCCCCGAGAAATACATCCGTTCATGATGTTCTCACGATTATAGACGCGAATGAACGTGCGAATAATTGTGCGATTATTCGCGGATCGCTTTTCAGATCGCGCGTACTTCGTCGCGATCGATTGTCCGGTTAGATTGTTACGGCGAAGAAACGAGAGTTTTAACAATGGATTCTTGGGTAAACTCTCTTCTACATGACTATTCTCCTCTTCACAATGTGCCATTTTACGGTTTTCAGGGTCGGCACAAGCGAAACGCAACCTTTCCCGGTGGGCAGACGACGATCCTGCAAGTTACGCCGACGATTCGAAGTGAGTACCTGCTGCTATGTAAATTTTATGGTATTTATATTACTCATAGACATTTCCACGCTGGTGGATAATCACTGTCTCATCTAATCGTTTCGCGGTATTGCATAGACGGAGTTCTTTACTTGGCGTAACGTGGAGTAACGTGCGACAGTTTTATCGGCGCGGTAAATATCACATAGGACGCGTGTGACAGAAATACAAATAACAGGAAAACAACTGGCGCGAGGGAGAGAAGACAGATATCTTCGCAATGTGTGCGACTATTATTATACTGCTGTCACCTCGTTATCCTCAGTTTCGAGAACAAAGTTTTGTCCTTAATTAAATTACATTTATTTTCAATTATCTATTACGAAAATCACATATTAATTCGAGTTGAGTCACGTATCATCTAACAATAAGATCCTTTAATTTTGCTTAAAATAAATTTCTTTTGCCCTAAAGTTTTCCGAGTTCGATATCACGGTTTTCTCTAAGAAAGATATTAGGATCGTTGTTTCTTTCTCCTATTTGTGTAAATCTTGCATTTGTTGTCTGTTCTTATTCGCTCGTCCGAGCTTTTATAAAAGATGGCATCTGAACTTGATCGCCAGGTAACACGCCAAATCCACCGCGACCGCGCTTCAATAGCTGCCGATCGGAGCCGCGCAGCAGCGCGTGGATTTCAGAAACCGGAACGTCGGATCTGTGCTCCTCCGTCTTCTCGTCCACGCCGTCCTTGGTGACCAGCGTCGTAACTGCCACCAGCAACAGCGTGCTGACCAACGGCAATACGGAGAGCGTCTCCGAGATCAGGAATAGCCTGTCGCCGTTGCGTTCTCTCGAGAACGGCTCCACTGGAAATTATCTGACCACCGTAACGTCGACAACATCGTCATCGTTGAACGGCAACGTCTGCAGCACGATCTACTCGACTTCCTCGACGGCCATTTCGACAACGACGACGACGACGACAGCGAGCAGCATTATCTCGTTGACCGATAAGCCGCCGATGATCCCCAACGACGCGAGATCGACAAACTATCGAGATCAACCTGCCAGCAGCGCGTCACCGCCGACCCGGGACAAGCTCCGCGCAGAGGACAAGGCCAGGCGCAGGATGAATCAGCAAGGCGAGCGGACCGGTGGCATCATCGGCGATGCGACCGGCCCAGCCTCCGGCGAGAAACTAGGTCGGTACATTAAATGAGGCACAATCTCTCCCTATTGACGCGGCGACTCCTACGGATGATACCGTACTCTGACATCTCCCTGACTCTGATTACACAGGACATCTGCCTGATATCTTTATGTATCTGCCTTATATTCTTTGCAATATGAAGAATAAGATACAACAGATCTGTTTGCGTTATGTAATCGAATTGGGACTCGATAAGTGAGGCTAGATTATGAATGACAATACTTAAATTTTCAGTCGCTCATGATTTATTTTTTATTATGATATCTTGCGATATACGTTAAATATTCTTTGATATAATTATTTAACGAATGCAGCTAAGGTTCTAATAGAAAGAAATTGCTATGTCCGAATGTTTTATTTGAGATGATTTATGCCGACAATATTAAGATTAGAAAATGTACATGGATATAATCGACAAAACAGTTTTTACAAAGAATGTGATTTCATTTCGAAATACATGTGAAAGTCACATTAGAAATCATACTCTCAGAAGGTTTGTCTCACCTTGTCACGATTCACGTCGAAAGTTTTTCTTGCTCTTAATAGACGGATAAAACTAGTTCATATACGAATGAAAACTGGGACGCTGCCACTTTGCGTTTTACATTCTCAATGACGATGATTTGCAGTCCGCGAAAGAAACGACTGACGTATTAAGTTGGGGCTGACCTATTTTTATTTGATATAATTGATACCGCAAATGTTACAGTTAATATAAAAACGTTACTGGGGAGCTATATTAATATAATAATAAATAATATAATACAATATAATTAATATAATATAATAATAAATCTTCAGAAGATAGAAATATTATACAATTAATATTGTAAAAAACTAATATTATAACAACGAATATATTATCGAGAAAAATTGTTTATTTGCGACATGAGAATTACGATAATTTTTGTCGTAAAAAATTGGTTGTTTTTCTCACAGGAATTTTAATACCAGGCTCTCGTCCATAAGTTTGTCTTTCGCGCGAGCCCCCGGGGGAGAGTATCGGGATCCGATTATACCGTCTTATACTCGGCGTTACACGTTGCGTAATTGCGTACGCGCAATCTCGAAGGAAATCTACGACCGTTCGGCCGCGCCGCGCCGTGCGATCCGCAGATTTCATTTAGATTGACGGTAAACGAACGACGGGATACTTTAGAAACTGCCTCGCGAAAAATCGGGACGCAGGCACGCGAAATCCGTCGTACGATCTCGCTAACGATTTCGAACGAACGCGGATTATTGAAACGCGTCTGTCTTATCGGAGCGTCGAAATCGCGAGATTTAAGCCGCGGATCGCCGATCAGCCTCGGTCGATTTAATCGTGCCCGGCGAAAAATTTCAAACGTGAAATTTATTCACGAGAAATCTGCGATTTATTGGCAAAACTCTGATTCTCTCACGAAAGTTTGAGGAAAATTTATATTTTAACATCGTTTACTGCACTGTTTAATATTATTTAATTTTCAATCGACTTCAGTTATATATTTTATTGTAATCCGTCAATACTTCAATTTATCCTCTAGAAGAAACGTAACATTTTTTTACGGCGAGAGATAGCCATTAATATAATGATGACGTGGTTGATATTGACATACCGCTAAGATAAACGAAAAGTAAAACGCACAAGATGATCTTTCGCTTCTCTCGCTCGCTTGTTGCGACATCGTATTGACTAGAAAGTTATTAATTAGTCGGCAGTCAATTAATGCGTGGTCTTTTACCCGTGCCAACGAGCGTCCATGTCGAACGAACGGTGCTTAAGTAGAAAAGAAATTAATTAGTTAAGTCGCCGACACTACGACGATATAGCGAAGCGAATAGTTGATAACTATGAACGTAGGAAGCCGACTTAACGGTTTCGTCTCGTGCGGTGGTCTTTTGGGTTTCCTCTCAAGGGCATTTTAAAATATCATAATTATAATTATACTGTCCTAGGGTACACGTGGGCTTGTGAGCAGATCAAAATTATAGAGAGTGAATAAATAGATAGATGGACGAATAAATTTGTTAACATTATATTGCGATGTTGCATGATGCAGAAGTAAAAAATGTAGGAAAATATATATTGTCTAGACGACGATGCGTGCCGGAGGATACTTTTGGAGCACGAACGGGAGAGAGAGGGAAAGCTACGAGATATCGCAGCTTCGTTAACACAGCCACGAGCGAGAAGAATCAAGCCAAGAACTTCGGAGCCAACCAGGGACGTCGTAGATGCGGTCAATGCGGCTCATCAGGATAAGCTTGTACGTAAAGATATACTATTGTTAATCGCCAATTATCAATCTTGCATCGGCAGAATAATTATTTACTATTCTTTAAAGCATTTATTAGACAGTTCATGGAAGTATCTGATCGTCTCATTTAATCATGCGATTTAGATTTTGAGATGTGACAGTACGACGTTTCTATGGAGAGTTATTGATTGACTTTTTAATTGATTTTTTGCTTAGAAATAAGATATATTACAAAACGCGTTTCACGTACAGATCAGAGGTGATCCCGATGGCTGCGGCCTAGATATTTCCGGCATCAGGTATTCACCCACTTCCGAACTGAGAGTCGATCTGCCGGCAGAAGACTTGCTGAATATCAAGAAAGGCTGGTTGATGAAGCAGGGCTTGAACAAGGTGCGTTTCGCACATTCAACAACGAGGGGAGTCCCACAAACCTCGTACATTGATCAAATTTTTTTACTTGTCTTGTTATTTTTTTTTTATCTAGGAATGGAACAAACACTGGTTTGTTCTGAGAGGCTGCGGTCTGATGTACTATAGGGATCCCTGTGCGGAAGACAAGGGCATCATGGACGGCGTTATAGACCTCAATACTGTCACCGCAGTTACGCCGCTGCAGGTCGCACGAAATTACGGATTCCAGACTGTCGTGAGTAATCGTAATTATGGTATCGCGTGAGCGAGGAGTGTTTCCCGGAACGCAGTCGCTTTTGCAAAGCAATCTACTTAATTACAGCAGCTTAATTATACACGATAATAATATTATTTTACTTTAAATTAAAGTGATTCTCTATGATCTAGTGTGACCCACTTTTTTTTATTGCAAAAGTTCAAAGCAGAAAAAATTAAACTTGAATATTAATTTAAAGAACTTAAGAAACTTTATTAAAGTTAGAAAGATTGGATTCGCGCGCACATATAGATTCTCTCTTTGAAAAAAATTTTTAAACAAACCTTAAACGTGACATGAGAGCAATGAAAAAATAAAAAATAGCCAAAAGTATCAAAAGATATACAGGCAACTTCAACTTAGATAATTGACGGATATTTTTGTTCGAGTTACACAGATCAGGATTAGCTTCCGCGTTTAGAATGGAAGCGTCCAGGTGAATATACTAACTCAATTTCACAGTAGAATAAATCGAGAATTTCTTGTTTACGCTATTGATTGGCAACAGTCGCGTTTCTCGCTCGAAATGAAACCCATGTGGTCGCATGACATTTATTTCACACTTATGTCATTTGTGCGACGTATACTAACCACTTTGGCGTACGATACAGGCTTGGGACGACAGAGGTAGCACGGTGCTGTCCGCGGTGACAGCCGGCATTAGGTCCAGTTGGATGTCGGCCATCAGAAGAGCGGCCAATCTAGCTGATCCTGATAGCAATGTGGATTCTCTTACCGTTTGCTCGGATATTCAGCAAGAAAATCCACAGTCGCCTACTACGTGAGTATAATTATGCAGTCGTTCAGTAAAACACAATCTTTTACATAACATCACAAAATAATAGCGTCTTAATAATAACATATATAATAACAAGCATGTTAATAATAACATATTTACTTAATAATAACAAGCGTGTTAATAATAACATATTTAAAGAGAGTTTATTCTTAAAAAGAATTACATATTGCACTATATTTTTTACAAAGGTAATTTTTAGAGAGAAGATAATTTATTATATTATTGATATTAAGGATGCATACAAATATTGTATTATAGATCCATTACGGATCGTGAAAGAGATTCTGTCGTTCCATCGACATCCATCACGCCTAGATCGGTTCTGTTCTCGTCTGATGAAGAATACAGGACCGCTTCCGAGGGTGGACGAAGAGAGTCTGGCGACTGGTCAGAGATGCCGGTATCGCCGCCGCTGGTGAGGAACGGCGATTGGCCTATAACGCTGAAAAATTCCGGCTGGTCGGATTCGGCGAATCACGAGTGGTCGGAGCTACCACCGTCACCGCCGTTAACGAGAACCGCACTGTCGAGGGTGAAAGCTCGATCTAGATCAAGTTCCAGATCCAGAGTCTACAAAAGAAGCCGGAGTTCGCCCCCAAATTCGCGAAGAAGTACTCTGGACAGTGTAAGATCAGAGGATCTGATGATGGCCTGCTGCGAACTCGGCGAAGACGAGGAGCAGACTAACGGCCACTTGCAAAGCAACAGCTGCCTCTCGAGCACCAACGACAGCCCTCTTATCGTCGAGCTTTTGGAGAATCAAGTGTCGCTACTGCGCGATCAGCTGGATCAGAATCAGTCTCATCCGAGTACGTTGCTAGTCATTGTCGAGCGTCAAGAGAATGAAATTGAGAGCTTGAAGTCACAGCTGAATGCGGCGCGAACCGACATCGCAAACGCAGAGAAGGAGCTATCTAGACTCCGACAACAAAAAGCGGAAGCGTCTATCAGAGAGAAACAAGTGGAAGAACTATTAAATACAATTCAGAGGACAGAACAGCAAAGAAACAAGGATCTGGATGATTTGGAGAAGATGAAAAAGGTGTACAATAGGGAGAAAGAGGTCTTGGAGTGTAAATTACTTGAAACAGAGGCTATCCTGAGAGAGACGACAGAAAGATGCGAAATGCTTACAAACGAACTAACGTCGAGTCATCGATCTGTCGAGCATTTACAAGCGGAAACAGTAACTCTTAGCGACAGATTGTCGCAAGGTATGTATATATTTTATTGTTCAAATTAATAAAAAGCGCAATTTTATATTTTAACAAAGTTTAAATAAGTTTTGACTGATAATATATTATATTATTTCTAAATTAGGCATCGAGGAAAATGAACGGCTTTATAATAGAGTAAGGGACTTAGAGGAAAAGAATGGACTCTCTGTTTCGAGGGAACGTGGAAGAAGCTTTGATTCGCTTAGCGATTTGACCAACATCGAATTGGATTTAGATTTGACTACATTGGACAAAGAAAGGTAAACGCGCATTATATAAAAATATAAAAATATAAAATATAAAAAAGTACAAAACAATAGTTATGTTTAAAATGTGATATTTTTGTTGCAGAATTATGGAGGAATACGACGAGTTGCGAAGTCGTTTCGAAAAGGCTGTTATGGAGATTCGAGCTATGAGGAAAGAGTTGCGAGAAGCTCATGCCACACAAGATGTTTTAGAGTTGGAAATCTTTGCTCATAAGCAGGACGCAGCTAAAGTCAGCGAGACAAATCAAGCACAGATTCAATTAATGGCGGCGAGAATCCAAGATCTGACTAACAAATTAGCCGCTAGCGAAAAACAAATTAGAACTCTAAAGCAAAAGTTAACAAAGGCTGAGAGCAGAGATAAGAGAAGATCACTTTCTCTCAAAGGAAGAGAATCTTTTCAGATCTCTCAGGAGGTGGAGGACAAACTTTTGGATCTAGAAAACAAAATCTGTGCTATAGAGAGAGGCAAGAGCATTAGCGCTCCTGTTTCAGTTAACAACAGCTCAAAAGAATCGAGTCCTAATCTAAAAAAAGAGAAGAGAAAAGAGAGCAAGAATCTGGATCGAGCTAGACTGCGAAGAAAATCTTTAGATAGCGCAACGAGTTCTGAACCAATGAAAGTGTTGATTAGACTAAGTACTCTAGAAACGAAAGTGGCGAATGTTGCTGAAACCATGGTCAGTGATGCCGAAAAGGATTCCAGCGAGTGTAGCGAAATCAGCGGGTCCTCCGAAGTATCGTTGGAAGTTTTGGCAAGGCTGAAGAAACTAGAGAGAGTAGTGTCGAAGTCGAAACGACGATTAGAGAAATGTCTCGGCTCGACGCAAGCAGAGGATAAGGCCGAGAAGTGTTTGCGCGAAGTGAATGAAATATTGGACTCGTGCTTAGAATGTAAGAAGAACCAGGCTAGCGCTCAAATCACCGAGTCAGTAGGAGTAGTGGTATCTAGGTTAGAAACTATACTTAAGGACAAATTGAGCGAACTCACAAAGAAACGGCAGTTGCTGGCGCAGGAAGGTCGACTAGACGAGAGAGAGAAGATGAGACTCGTCGCCGAGAGAATAGCCTTCGAATCCGTGATTCTGCGGCAGATAAAGTGCGCGCTGAATCGCACGACAGACAGAAGTGCCGTTTTGAGTGAATTGGTCGAAACTAGTCAGCTTGCCTCAAGCTTAAAGCGTAAGATTCACGGAACTAAGCCCAAAACGTACCAAAAAACAAATTACATTCAATATCTTACTAAAGTGATAGCGAATAAGTTAGTACTGATAGGACACACTTCTGTATCGACGGAAATATCGAAGGAGATTAATGCCGCTCGCAGCGAAAGTCTAAACTTTTTGCTGCAGAAGCAGCGGGAGATTAACGAGATCATGCGAAAGTACAAGGACGTGAAGTTGCGACAGCTTGCGGAATCTCTGGCTGCCGAGACGTTGAGTTTGTCCGAGCAGGAGGATCTCACAGACAAGCAGATCAGCGGCTCGAATAAGAAGCTACTCGAGGATAGACGTATTCGTGAAGCATGGGCTTTAGCTCAAGAGACTGTGAGCAAAGAACTCGTGCAGGCTGAAGTATCTCATGTTATCATGCGTTATGGACAATTGTACGAGCAAAACGTCACTTCTATCACAGACGTTTGCCTCAGCTTTGATAACGCGGACAATGTTAAACTAGAATCATGGGTGGATGCGGCGCAAGCGCGATTGCGCCAAGAAATGGAAGTTTCTATACATGAACTATCGGAAGCTTACGAAGACTGTCTGCATGCAATGAAGAAAAATAAGTTGATAACGCTCGATTCCAAACACGAATCCCGCCAATTGCTCACAGACTATGCTGACGTAATTGCGCACAAAGCTTTGATAGATTCCAGAATCTCCCTCCTTCAGGAAACCACTCGGCAATCATCTACAACATTGTCTGGCGAGACTTTCGTATCTAGTCTTATTCGAAACGAAGAGATCCTTTCCTGTCTGGCAAATGATGAGGGATACGATTTTCAAAGCAATCCAATTCTCGACACGGAATATAATTACCTTTATCAGCGATTTACTAAGGAATGCGAGGACAGAATATCTGGAAAGAGAGAGTCAAAAGAACACCTTAAAAACATCAGTCAGTCGTTGTTTCACTTGGAAGAGAATCTAGCTGAGCTCAGTAAATGTTTAAGGGACAAAACGGGTATGAAAATCGATATGATTTGGCCTAAATCGATAAGCAACATCACGGATTGGTCTAGCGTGTGCGAGAAGTGCTTGCATTTACGAGAACAGATAAAGAAGTTGAACGATTACATGAATAATATGTCGTGCCAGACATGCAATCAATTGCAGGAAACTATTCAGAAGATGACTAACGAACATAATCAGGAATTAGAGACGCTCAAGCACAATCAGGAGAGAGATTTGATGGATATCAAGGGTGAATTGAATAGCCAACGGCAATCTCTGACAACACAGTACGAGCAGGAGGCAGCCAGCTTACGCGAGAGAGCCAGGAAATTGGAGCACCGTCTTAATGCGATGGATTCCGAACATTCGGCTCACGTAAACGAATTGAGAGCTGCCTATCAGAGATCGATAAGTGCTGAACTGGACACCGACGCTGAAACACGAAAGAGATACAAGGAGGAGATCAAGCAGCTACGCGCATTATGCGAAAAAGGTTTGTTAGCTATGGAGAACTCGCACAGACGCATCATCGCCGAGATGGAAGAGAAACATCGGCAAGAATTGGAGAATCTTAGGATGGAGAAGGAGCAGGCGCTCTCCGAAGAGACACAGGCGACTCTAGCTGCACTGGACGCCATGAGAAAAGCGCACGAACATGAAGTGCAGAAGGAGATTGCTAAATTCAAGCAGGAGTTTATTAAGCAGATGCAGGCGCGCGAGGACATTGGCGTGCTGCACAAAGAACATGAGTATGCGAGGATTTCACAATTCGATGCTAATCATTGAGTTAAATTGATGCAGAAATTAAGTGCATGTCTTTTCTCTTTTTCAGGGAGGAAATGGAAGAAATAAAACAAGAGATTCTTTCTCTATCCGCGAAGTATTCGTCCAAGTGCGTGGAGTCAGCCGCGTTGGAAGAGAAAGTGGGCAATCTGTCCAAGCAACTCGCTCAGGCGCAACAGCACATCATGCAACTGGATGCAAGGAATAAACAGTTGCGAGCGCATCTGGTATTAGAGACGAACGATAGCGGCATCAATGATACTATACAGATTCTGAGAGGTAGAGACAACGAGCTCGCCGAATCGAGAGAAGAGATGCACCGACTGCAACAACAATTCAAGGTACGGCCGTTCTTGACTAGAAAGTTTATCGTTTAGAAAAGAGTAGATGTGGTTAACAAATATATACACTATTAAAGTGATTAACTCTGCTGCAGTTACATATTATGATGTTTCACCTAATGAGCTTGTCGCGCTTTAACGAAATTTCCGACCATATTAGTATTTTAATCGCTAAAAAAACCATGCGCTTTTCATTAACGACTCGTTTTCACACGTTCTCGAACTTGAACATCGCCCTGTAAATAATGTAATATTAGATTGCCCGATGAACCGTAAATACTGATGTAATTGTAACTTACGGATAAACAATTTGATTAGCGCGATTTAACCCGCCCCTTCCGCTCACCCATCAGCCGCATTGACGCATATTTTCGATATTTCACTAACAGCATGGGGGCACCCTTCGTGAATCGTCCGGCGTGCCGTCGAAAGCCGCCCTGTCGCTAGACTACTCGCCCGCCTATTCGCCACAACGCCTCAGAAGTAATCAGGATGGCGAGCAGAAATTAATGAGCGAACGGAATCCGAAAGGAACGAGCTCCTTATCCAGCGCGTTGCAAAAACAGTCTCTATCGGCGGATCGGCCTCAGAGTGCGTTCTCGTACAGACTCGAACGTATAAAATCCGTCTCGTTGCCGTACTCGAGTAGTCTGGCCAGGCCGGCGAGTAGTGCCGGCATTTCCGGCTCGCACATTGGCGGGAAAGACTCGTCGGCGAATTTAGGGCAAAAGGAGCGTAACGGCAACTTGGGCTCGTCATTGTGGGACAGCTTAAGACCGAGGAGCGGCTTACCTCATCAGTATCAAGGTACAGAARAAAGATGAATGCGAAGAGAAAGGAAAGGAGAAAGAGTCCATGGTGATGGGAATGTGTTCTCGATCGACAGCGRGAGAGTCCACGATGCTTTTGTAATATTACTCTGTAATCGCTGACATAATTATGGTTAATGGTATTGTTGTTACTTTATGATCGGTATTGGTTCGAAGACTTTTACTTGAAACGATTTTCCGCATGCAACTGAAAATGTTACATCATTTTCTAATATAATGTCAGAAAATCATRAAAAATCGCGAGAATCAGGCAAGATTTTTGTCTTTGATTACTATCTTGCGGAGAGAAAGTGAGATTTAACATGTGCTTTATGGARATTAACAGCGCTTTTAACCTGGGAGTAGTCACTTTATTTTTAAATCGATCGAGGTTTTTTACAAGTTTTTAAAAGTCATCGTTTATTAACTACATATTGTATATATTATTAATTGTTTTTAATTTATTATTATCTAAGGACAAAATGTATATAGACTTAATTAATATTTATGAAAAAATTAAGAAGAAACTAAGAAAATATTAAATAAACAAAAGAAACACATTAAAACCATTGTAAGGTGAGCTTCATTTTTCTGACGCTGGAGTGTAAACTCCAAGTGAGTACTTCTGGGTTAAAATATTAACACTGTTAAAATATTACTGATATATAATATAYGAAGACTGCGCGCGAGCATCATTTTAAGTGGGTTCTACACGACTRTGTTATTAGATATAATATATTGTATCAATAACATTAATGTATGATATTGATATTAATGCAGACATTAAATAATCTATATTGTTCTGTAATATTGATGTATTGCATAAATATAGAGGACGCTTAATTATGCATAAGTACTGTGCATTATCGAGCAATGTGATGTTTGTTAACTTGACTCCTATGAAGAGCTTACCTTTATCGCATGTATACGAATGAGTTTAAATCTTTCCTCTTTATTACAATTACATTGCTGATTATTTTATTAATTACTTCATTAATTTCCATAAGAATAATCGAAAATTGACAGTCTTCTAATTAAAATTGACAGTCTTCTAATTAAATTATTTATGAATTAAACTGACAACTAACGTTAAAAGCGTGCCTGCTATCTGACATCAATATAATGCATTATGCTTGTCTAACGCTAATTATTTGCTAACATTGTGTACGGGTCTACGATGTGAAATATGCAAAATAATCTTGCCTTACCGTGGATGTAACACGCTACATACTATAAATGTTTAATCTATAAAGATATTAATTAACCGTGTATCGTATAATATATTAAAAATGTGCAGGTACAAATTATACGTTGATGTGACAGTGATCAAATGAAAATATATTTACATATCAGAATTTTTACAAAAAAAATTTATATTGACATTAATTAGCCTAATTCAAAATATAAATACATCGTTTTTCTCACTCACGTAAGAATTTAGTCACTGGCACATCTCTAATTGCAATACCTAACAGTGAACGTAGGAATTTGATACATCGCCTGAGATTAAATTAATTAATTTAAATTAAAATTTAATTTTTCTATTATTCGATAATAAAATATTCAAAAAGGATATAAAAATATATATGCATATATATTTTTTTCAAATAAAATGTATGTTGTCTATATCTTTGCATTAGTTCTTGTAATAGTTTTTATATAATTATGTATGTATATACGTACAAAATTATACGTATGCAATTATACGTATACAATTATACGTATATGCATACAAACGGAAAGTGATGCAAAGATTTAAATTTAAATGGATCTAAGAAAGAGATAATAAATTTAAGAGGTAACTATCAAATTCCTTCTACAATTTTATAATAATCAAAACTATTTCAAGAGTAAAAACATTACGCGACAGATATCCTTCAGCGATTTAATTTTAATGTTTCTTATTGTATTTTTGTAATGCAACGCAATAACCGATGCTATGCATAAAGATATTTATGAATGTATAACGATGTTGAGCGTAACAATATTTCGACAATTGTTTGACATGTAAGGTGGCACAACAGAGATGCGAGTCGGCGGCGGCACTGGCGCCCACCAGCGGTGGCAGGAGACCAAGCAGAATGAAAAGCAGCAGCTCTCGCAGACATACACCCTCCGTGCCAACGCTCGTCACACATCCCGCCTCACCCCGGAACCCACAGCTCTCTCCGTTGCAGGTCCGTTTGCCTCTTTTGTCGCTTTGCTAAATGTTATCTAAACGTATCATTTCGTTAACAATTCGCTTTCACATATTCACATCTTATCACGATTTTCTATGCTGCTTTAGCTCTCATGTCACTTAAAAACATTTACTATTTATTATTTTTGTGTTTGCTTTATGGATATCTTGAAACGTTTCTATAATTACAGATAATGACGCTCTGTTATCTGTTTATATGTTGCAGAGTTGATGAGGTCTCCAGCAGTGAGGTGGTCCAGCAGAAGTTGTCGCAGTCTACCTCCGACACCCACACCGAGTTACCATCATCCACTTCACCCTCCTCTACCCGCCGTAGGCATGGTCGCCGAAAGAAAAAAACGTTTTGAGCTCTAAACTTTTTTTTTATTTTTTTATTTCAATGATTAATAATTTGATAATACATATGCGTGCACAGGAATGGAAGGAATCGAAGCATTACATTTGACGTGTTTAAAATTATTTGACAAACAAAATTTATGGCAAATTGAATAATAAAACATTAGACACCATTTATGATTCGAAATAAGAGAAGAAATACCTTTTTGTTTGTGCTTTTCTTCTTTCGGAAGGTACAAGACTGAAAATGTTTCGATATATAACAGAATCGTAAATAATTTTAAAACGCTCCACAGGATGTACAGACCATTCAGATAATACCATAATCTGCGATTCGCGCGAACGCGAATTGCAGGTTCATCACTGCCATACGAGAATCACTGTGAGGCTTGGATAATTTTTGATGGACCAAAGTCGTAATACCGATCGCGCTCGTCGTGAATATTGAACGTGTTTATTAAGTAAATATGATTCAATAGCCGAAACGAGTCCCGATTGCTAGAAGAGGACGGATTGCGCAGTCCCTCTTCTTCCACGATGGGAGATAAATTCGTAATGTCAAGAATTCATCGCGGGCCTATCGATCGCGATAGGTCGTTTTTGAGAGAATTTTTCCCGAGCAATTTTTCTAAACGTATTTACTCACGTCACGCCACTTTTGTCGGGTGGCCGTTCTTTGATATTGCATTTAGACTTTGATAAAAGGAATTTTTACCGCGTTTTTGCTGCGAGTAGATCTTTTGCTACAATTGACCTTCCGCGAATGTCGCGATTTTGGAATACATATTTCGKGGCATTAATTAACRCAAAACGGAAAACGTGCAAAATTCTTCGATGTACTATTTGATGGTGCTAAAAACGAGCGTGTGTTGAGGAAATAAATTATGTGTTACGAATCATGTATACAAATCGTCGTGATAGCCTATTATAATATAGCATAGAATTGTGTTTTAATGTAAAAATATATAGGACCAAGGATAAATATTAGGTTTCCGCAATCTTCTCAAAATACGCATTGGCTGAGCGTACTTGATGAATAAAATTACGCTTTGATTTTTCATGTTCAAATGAATCCTACTCTGCGGTTATTATCAAAGGAAATAATATCTTTGCGTATTGAAACGTTGAAATACGAATAATTAAATGTTTAACATCATTAGATTTCCGTAATTCTGGAAGATTTGTATTTGTTGAGTATATTCGCCAAGTTAAACAAAAGCTCCCACATTTTACGCTGGTTAAATTTGATTCTATATTTGCGTATATCTTCTYCCAAGGAGGATCCYGTTAAGTTTGTTATCTTTAAGACACAAATATTTTATGAATTATGCACTTCTGATTATTATAGAGAAGATATTTCTCACTAGGTTGGATAATTGTAAAAAGAAAAAAAAAAGATATAAATTTTAGTTTGTTAATCGAGAACGAAGAGATTGTTTTACACTTGTTTCTCGCTCTTGTTATGTATAGATATTGCACGTAATATGATATGGCATTGCACAGTGTATTATCGCATCTTCTCATTGTGTAAATGTTTTCAGATTGCGATCATTTGATGTTAATACTGTATAGTTTACGACATTTTAAGGATTAATAAAATATAGACGATTAATTCCTCCCCTTTCCCTTCTAATTTCTCATATATTGTTTGTATGGTTTGTTTATATTATTACTATTATGTATTTTATATTATATATTATTACTGCGATTCGTTCCAGTGATTCGCTCGATTAAAACGATAAAAGATATTAAAAATTTTTCGATTGTCCCTTATGTAGAATAATTACTCAGGATTGTTTAACATTTATAATATATTACGATTATGCTATTGTATTTGTATAATAATTTATATATAACACGTTTGAAATAAAATGTATAACCATGAACATGTCGAACAATGTTAATTCTCCTTTCTTATTATGGATATATTAACTTGTTCCAAATTATGAAATAAAACAAAAGAGAATGTGTCACATTGCCTCACATTTTTATATCATCTATTTTATTTATGTAAATTCGTTGATCTTATATCTTTATCTGCATAAAAAATATATCACTCACAAACATCTATAAAAGAGACAAATCGCATTTTTTGTGATAGTATCTCTTAGATTAATTCTAGAATATTATTTGTGCATTATGCAAAAGAATAGAAAATCTGTATCTCAATAATCCTTATAATACTGTGTGAGAAATAGCATCTTATTATTACAAATGGGAGTATTTTGAGTGCGGCCATTGTTTCATCTATTTAAAGTGATTAAAAACATTTATAAAAATTCATGAATATACTATCAAATTTGTAGAATAAATATTTGTATTTTATTTTTAAAAAAGATAAAGGAATATGATACCCTTCCAAGTTACGAGAAATTTTTATGGATAGAAATCGATCGGACTCGAAACATCCCCGTTTGTAATATTGTATCAGCAAATGCAATATTGTACTCACAAAACACTATAAAACATATAAAATTGTTTAACTTTGAGCAAATATTTCTAAAATATTAATGCATTTAATCAAAAAACTATAGCATGTAGATATTTGGAATAATATAATAACGCAATGGAATAATATATTATACATTTAACGAAAATAAAAATCAAAAGTTAAAAATTTGATTTTTGATTAGCTTTTTCAAATCTTATATAATAAAAAACTATTGGCATCATCCTTTTCATTAATTATTATTACAAACAAGAACGTTTTCTAATGTTCACTTATTATCCTTTAATTTTTTTTGAAAAAATATGATTTGCATTAATATATGCATACTAACATATTTTTCGAAAATCATTCGTTGTCGTATCGATATTTGATTTCGTATTTAATTTTAAATTTTTATTAATATTTATTTCATAAATCTATTATACCTATATGTAAATTGATATGTCTTATTTAAATTTTAAGCATTACATATATTTTAATATAAATTTAAAATTATATATATTTTATATATATTTTAATTATATATATTTTAATAATAAATAAGAGCTGAACGATCTACCGATTAAACAGATAGTACACAGTAATCAAGTACACATCAATATTTATATTCAGACAAGGAATCGAATATCTTTCTTCGACCTTTCATGAGCAATTTTGAAAAAACGAACGTTTCTTCAAATGATACATTTAGTCTTAAGCGATCCGTGATACAGAACGGTTATAACGAAAATGGAATATCCACATCATATCCCGTGGGAAAGGCAACATTACGAGCCTCTAAAAATTCCTTATCATCCTAAGTGCATAAAATGTAAGTTATGTGGAACAGCTTTTATAGACAAGAGAAAATATATTCCATGTCATATAAATCACTTAAAGGAAGTACATAACATAACGGAATTGTGTAATTATCCGTATGGTAATTATCTTCAGTGGAGATTTAATATAAATGAAGAATTATCTGAAGCAAAATGTCGTTTATGTTCACATAAAATTGAATATTATGAGTACGGTTTGTACCTTTTAAAAAATCATATCGAAATATATCACAGAAATAGTTCACGTATTTATAATCTAATAGCGAGGACAGAAAAAGGACGTGACACGTTGAATAAATATTTTATAATGGGCATCGAGGCAACGTGTCCAAAATGTGGGCTAAAGATAGATATGACACATACGGAAACACACGCTGTAGAAAAAGTGAAAGCCTTACTTGAACACTATTTCTTTCATAGGTATAAAAAAAAAGTTTTATGTTTTACTTCTTTACTTACTTTACTAAAACGCGCGAAACACGATTTTGTTTTACTTCTTTTGTTATATAATTCCATAATAATCTGATATCAAAGATATTACGATTGAAATCAATTTTCAATCAAAATTGTAAATTATTGTTACACATATAAATGCTCTGTTATTATATAGACACATTTTATCATAAAAAAACTTGTATTCGACATAGTTCCTTTAGTTTTTGTTTTATTACACAGATATAAGTACGTATCTAATAAAATTTTACTATGTTATCAGAATTCATATTTTTTGTACTGTACTAGAATGGTACTAAAAAATAACAGATAAGTATTAACCAAATAATTAACCATAATTACACAGAAGTTTTGTACGTGCGCACGCGCGCTGAGAGGCTTTTCCCTTTAGCTTAATCTGTCTCCACAAGAGATTCTATCTATTTTGTCTAATATCAGAGAGAGAGAGAGAGAGAGAGAGAGAGAGAGGGAGGGAGGGAGGGA
>JANQDE010000029.1:843536-895258 GCA_037157785.1 Cephalotes varians
TTTTTTTATATAATAATTTTGGTGTAATAATTTTTAGTTTTTTAAATAAAATAAAAAATATTTTATTTAAGAAATATATTAAACACACAACAATAAGCAAGTAAAAATAAGGGATGTGTCACCTGAAATTGGCGCAGCATGGAAAGTGTTATATAATATAATAGAATCTCTTTGATTTTGACTTTTTATGAGACACGAAAAGATAAGAAAATGTAAATAATCTTTTCACAGACAAATTTACTGAGATTTTATTATAATTGTTGATATAAAATAAAAAATTAAGTCATTATTAAACAATATTACAGATTTTCATTATTAAAAGGAAGCATAAATGAGAAATTTAGAAATTTGAAATGAGAGATTTAAGCTGTATGTTTGTCAGAAATTGATCAAATTAAAATAAAATAACATTATTAAGCTTTTTTTATTAAAAAGACAGAATTTCTTGATACTAAAYTTATTTAATTAGGTCAGCATAACGTGTTCGTGAAAAAACGTTAGTAAATATATCTAGAAGTTTTATAAATCCAATCCAAATTACTAACTAAATACTTATGAGCTTATCATACGTACTACTTTATCAARTCTAATCATGAAAACCAGATATTCTGTTTGAATTTGTTTATCAAAATGTATTTTATTAAACAAGTTTTTTTATTCAAAATTTTTTTCAGTGATTGGATTCCTGAGGAATATCGTCGGGAATATATGAAAAATACACTTAAAGAATTAAAAGAAAGAGTATATCGCTATCGATCGTATTCACGAAAAATACAAAAAAAACATCTAGAAACAGAAGCTGAACTTCTTCGTACAAGGATATTAAACGAAATTGCTGAGAGTGGAGAAACCACCCTGAATGAGTAATTTATTTTACTTATATTAGCATAAACGGATTTGAAAATTAAACATTAAATTTTTAATTATAATTTACAAAAAATATGATCTATYAACTGTTTCATAATATTTATAAATTAAACAATGACGAAAATTCTTTATAATTTTATAAATCGTACAAATTTTTTACGTAACATAATCGTAACACAAAACAAATTTGTATAAAGACATATACTAATATTTTTTTAATATACCAGTCACTATCTAAAAACATATGTTGTGTCTTGTTTAATAAACATGTTTTATTTTATATAATTTTATATATATTTTGACATTTAATACATATTTGAATTTCCATTATAATTTTTAATAAAAACATAAGTATACTTACGAAACATTTATTAAATGAGCCGTATTTTTACATTATTAATAATTTTTAAACAAATTTTACATGATTGTAATTTATAATCAACTTAGACAACTACTTATCTTTAGTGCAAGTTATTAAATTTTGACATTTTATCAGTTATTGATGATGATTGAAAATAGCAATAATTTTTATTATATTATATATGCAGAGTATATGATGATAAATATAATGATTGAATAGTAAATGTATAAAACGCGAGGAAGAGACAGCCCAACGTTGTGCGCTGTTTGCCATTGCTACGCGTGTGACGAGTTACTGGGAAAGGCACGCGTTTCGCATTCGCGTATAGTAATGCKGTTTTTTGTCATTCATGCCCAAAAACTTTACTCGCTTTAATAATTATTTCTTATGAATTAGTGAGAGAATAAACTATTAAAATAATTAAAATAAGAAAAACTTTTTATTTGGTTTAATTCGCATTACGTACCTATGAGCAAAATTTTATTTATTATCAGACACCCTGTATATATGTTTGTTTAAATTACGCGATTTTGTTTCCATAGCATTATATTGCATTTTCAATATTGAATTTTAAAAAGATTATTTTCACGTAAATACATAATACATAAACAAACTGCAAACATAAATATTAAAATATTTATAATACTGAGATTATCTAAATTTTAAAAAGTTTTGATGTGAAAACCGAGTAATCGGTTTTTAAATGATATGTAATGAGCTCTATTTTTTAAATTATATATAAAAACAGACCTGGACCGAGCACATCGGGTTCAACGGCAGACGATAGGACCAAGCGATCAGAACAGAGTGGAATACCACAAAACATTCCGACGAAAAGACGTAAATCAAGCACTTTGGATGAAACACAACTCAAACGAAAGAAAAAAGGTGATTTACATAATTATTCTTTTTGTTTACACCATACAATATAAAAATAAGTCTTATAATATACTAAGTATCTACTAAGATATGTAACACTCTTCTTCTATCAAGTGATGTCAAATGGATTATTGAATATAAAAGTTCTCTATCTTTTACGATTTTGATAAAATTAATAAGAAATTAATTAATAAGGAATCTGCGAGTAAGATTACAGGTCTTTTAGATTTTACTGAGTCTTAAAAGAATAACATTTAGTAACAGAAACTTATAACCGAGTAAAATGTGTCATTAAAACACTTTATATTTTTTATATTTATAATTATACTTTTTATTAATCATCTTTACGTTCATACAGAATAAGAGACAGTTCTATGAATAACCGATTACGACAGGATTACGATAAGACTGATAAAAGGACAAGTAGCATCACAACTTTKTACTCGAAAACTTAASAAAGAAAAGRAACAARCAACTCTGCCRTAAGTGATAACGTTAAGAAATTGTATGTATATTAAATATTTCTTACAGGAATATTTAATTTATGTTGTATGTTATATAAAAGAAAAACACATTTTATTAATTATTAATATTCTYTCCAAAGRTTGAAAAAAATATTTAAATTTGCTCATCGTTTTCCAAATTCCTAATCTTATTTCTTTTATATAACATTAATATAAAATAATCATTTTTGTAGAAATATTTTTGCGAATACACTRTATCAATAAGACTGTTAAATTGGGTGCTATGCTCGCATTTTTTATAAAACTATTATGCATGAAAGTGGAAAGTGAACTGAAGAAAAATTTGAAAACTTTATTTACTTTAAAAACTTACTTGTAAAAATAAATGCTCAAGGTATATTTATTTTTTAACAAAATTAATAATTAAAATATAATATAATATAATCATCAAAAAATACATAAAATCTTAAAAGAAAAAACAATATTTATAAGATAATAATTAAAATATAGTTATATTATTCCTAAGGTGTCATACTATTAGTACTCAAATATTGATTAGTATTACTTTACTATTAATCTACCTTTAGTTCTACCTTTAATCTACTGCTATATAATTATTAAAGATTTCAGTGATTATATAGTAGTAAATTAAAAGCAAAACATAAATACTAGCAGAATATGTTGTCATATTTGACGCCTCCAGTTGACGTGATTTATTCTCTTATATGTATGAATTAGCAATTAAAATATTAAATATTATTATTTCACATATTVTAACGTAACAGATAATATCAACATGTAATAATTATTCTGTATTATAAATGTTGTTTTTTATGATTTTAGTCTTATTTTGTTGCTTTTAATTTTTATATTTGTATATTGATTATTATTCTTGTTCTACAGAAAAATATATTGCTTGATGTATTTCTTTTTCATATTTCTTAATGTTTATATTACATATATTATATTACATATTTGTCACTGTTATTTGTTAAAAAATATTGTCAAACATTATGGCGTATACTTGACAGAATTTTGATTCTTATGTTTAAATTTGATAAATTATTAAGAAATGTTTTTATATACGAATAATATAAATAAATGAATATTCATATTAAATTTTATTTGTGTGCATAAATAAAAAAAAATTTATAGATTATTTGTTTAATGCACATATAATACAATAATATATAATATATTTATTTATACTTTGAATATAAGTGATCATTACATAGTACATTCATTTAAATTTGAACAAAGAAAGAAATGAAATCGTATTATTTTGATAAAATTGTGTGTTAAGAAAAATGTATATTTTTTTATAAAGAAATTAACACAAAAATCTTGATGATTTATAAAATAAAGATCCATATAATAATTTGTATAAAAAATTTAAAAAATTGTCATTGATAAACCTCTGTCATTGATTAACCTTTTTTAAACTCTCAGATATCTACTTAAGTAGCATTAATTGGCAAACGTAGAACATGCCGCAAGGATAGTGATCAGAATAAACAACTTACATTACCTGATAGTTACGTCTTTTGTCGAAAGCGTTGGTTTTTCAAATCTGTATTAATCAAATTCTCTTTTTATTATTATTAGATTATTAAGCTATTAAGTTTCTGTTGTAGAAAGAATATTACTTATATTATGATAACAAAAATGCATTAATAATATTTAAATTGTTTTTTGTATTTATTAGAGCGGACATTGAACGTTAATTTAACACATTAACACATTAATACAATAGTTTAGAACAGTTATAAAATCTGAATATTTCCATAAACATTGCATTAATTGAAGTGAAATAAAACTGATATAATAAAAAATGTGATAGCTTCACTTGTTAAGAAGCTATGTGAAAATGCAGTTAAATCAGAAGATAATGTGATATGCATAAAGTTCTGTTTTATGTGAAACGCGCATTTAYTTCAGCTTCTCGCTTTTACTTCAGCAAATTATTTAATAAGTTTCGACGTTTCTAATTCGCTCGCGATTTCGTGCTCAATTGAAATAGTTGCCATATTTGTCAACCTCTTTTGAGATATAGTTGAACAAAATTTTTTATTAACTTAAGTTTTAAAAACAATCTTTCACCTGAAGCTACAGTGACTGGCAAAGTCGACAATATTCACATAAAGATTTGGAAACAAACTGTTAGAAATTATTTTTTAATAAATAATACAACATTGCATTTGTATTCATCTCGAGCGTTAGCATTTCTTGCAAGAGTACACAATAAACTCGACGACGTCTATCACACGGTGAAAAGTTTAATATACGTTGGTAATTTGTGACATTAGTCGGATCTTTGACTATGTAATGGAATGTCAGTTAGTCATAGTAAAATATAAATTTAGAATTATACTAAGTATTACGAGTGTCTGATCACCCCGAAATTTTGAAAAAAATTCGATTTTTATAATTTCTTTAACGTTTAAATTTTTTAAAATAATTTAAACCAAAACTTAGGTTAAAAAAACTTAAAAAATTGATTTAAAAAATTTATAAATAAGCAGATCAGACACGCGTGTGTAACAGATTTTAAACAGGCATATCTACCTGAGTCTTTTGTGTTTCCGTATTTCGGGAGTCACGTTCTTTAGTCTGAGCTATTAATCGATTGTTAGCGATCCTAGTGTAAGAATTTCAAACTAAGATTCAGACTTTTAGAGATGCTATTCGTTATTTGGAAAACGTGTTTAATCTATCACAGAATTGATCCATCTGGTCTATGATCTATGATTGGTCCAAGTAATTTTTTTCCCCTGGTCACGTGATCAGTTAACGCCTCTCTTCTACTAGAGAGTTTCTATTCCATCTCATAAGCTGCAGTGAAACGCACTCTTGATCCTTGGAAACAGTTAAATGACCACGTGCTTAGATCGAAAAGAATATAGATTACAAGATTGAAATTAGGCCAGCAAAGAAATAATATATGCCAAAATATCGACAACGTGCGCGTAGTCACTGCGGAAATTGAAGCGTAAGGGTAGCTACAAAAGAAGCTCGACAACATCATAAGGCATTATTGAAGGTAATTGTAACTAAGCTTCTAGAAGTTGAAGGCGAGGTTTATGCTGCTGTAACAGATTAGAGGTAACACCATTTAAAAAAAAAAAATTTGTTTTGCATTTTCTTTTTCATTTTTCTCGAAATTATGTTTTCCAAGACGGGTGTAAACTTTTCTCAAAAAATAATCGTCTAATCGATTTCATTTTTAGCAGGAACATTTTTAAGAAAATTAATTTTAAGAAAATTAATTTAAGAAAATGATCTATCGTGTAGCTTCTCATTCTTTTTTATATGTTAATTCATCTATTTATAACAAATTTTTTAAGATATTATTTTAAAGTAAAAAAATTTTTTTTTCAAATTAAGCTTTATTCTATATTTTTCAACAAAAAATTCTGTGCTACAATAATTATTGCATTTGTTTACCAGAAAATATTTTATTTTTTTCTTTCAGACTTCTTTTGAAATTTACACCCAGATTCCACCGCGGCAAAGGAACTTTACAAGAATTATTCCATTTCTTAAACTTTTATTTAGTTTTCTTAAGCAATCCGTGATATAAAACAATATAAAACGATATAAAATGGAGGTAGATGATATTCTGAGCGAAAAAAATTATTGTAATGATAGAACAATTCGTCCTCCTCATAATGTCATACAATGTATTATATGTCAAGCCGTTTTTCCGAAGGAGGGAGAATATAAACAAGATTTTATAAAGCACTTATACACATCACATAAAATAACAGAATTGACTGATCATCCGAAACGTGAATATTATCGGAAGAAATTTATTATAAATGAAGAAAATTCTGAAGCAAAATGTCGTACTTGTCAAAAAGTAATTGCATATAATGAGTACGGTTTGTACCTTTTAAAAAATCATGTCGAAATATATCACGGAAAAAATTCACATATTTACCACTTAGTARCGTTGACAGAAAACGGATGTCATACATTAAAAAAATACTTTATAAAAGGCATCAAGGCAACGTGTCCAAAATGTGAGATAAAGATAAACATGACATGTGCGATAGCACGTCCTGCAGAAAAAGTGAAAGAATTACTTGACCACTACTTCTCTCATAGGTATAAAGAAAAATGTTTTATATTTGTTATATTTGTTTGTCGCGAAAATCGATTTTGTTTTACTTGTTTTGTTCCAATAATTTCATTATAATTCAATATCGAAGATATTACGTTTGGAATCAATTTTCAATCAAAATTGTAAATTATTTTTACACATATAAGTGCTCTGTTATTATATAGGCACATTTTTGCATAGAAAAACTTGTATTCGACACAGTTCCTTTAGTTTTTATTTTATTACACATACATATGAGAATGTATTTAATGAAATTTTATCATGTTATCAAAATTCATATTTTTTAAAATTTATATTTTGTATTAGAATGGTATTAAAAGGTAACATATATTCGATAATTAACCAAATAATTAACCATAATTACACAGAAGTTTTGTGCACACGCGCTGAAGGTCAATTGCGCGCATGTGTACAGAATATCTGATATTTGGCATAGAATCTCTTGTGAAGACAGAATAAGTTAAATGGAATAGCCTCGTATCGCTTTGCGATTTTCGCGATAATTAATAATTTCTATTTAAACCGCTCTACTTGTCTACGAGAGGTATCATGTCTATCATAATTGTATAAATGTAATATGTTTATTGCAATAATGCACACATTCGCATAATTATTTCACACATTCGCATAATTATTTCATATTTATTAATTATCAATATTATATAATATAAATAATATTCTATTAACACATTCCGTGTTGCTCACCAGTGACTCACATTGAACGTTTCTTTTCATTTCAGGTCATTTAATATTTTGACTTTTTCTTTCTATACAAAGAAAGTAATATAAAATAATTTCTATTCATGCATGGATATGAATTATGACATGTAATGTAATATTAAGTTTTTTTATATAATAATTTTTGTGTAATAATTTTGAGTTTTTTAAATATTATAAAAAATATTTTATTTAAGAAATATATTAAACACACAACACTAAGCAAATAAAAATCTTATATTATATATCTTAGATAATGGATGTGTCACCTGAAATTGGCGCGGCATGGAAAATGTTATATAACATATATATATATATAGAATCCATCTAATTTTCACTTTTTATGAAGCGATAAGAAAATGCCAAATACTCTCTTCACAGACAAATTTAACGAGACTTTATTATAATTGTTGATATAAATTAAAAAATTAACTCATTGTTAAACAATATTACGGATTTTTATTACTAAAAAGAATCTAGCATAAATTCGAAAGGTAATAGATTTAAACAGTGCGTTTGTCAGAAATTGATCGAATTAAAATAAAAGAGCATTATTAATTTTCTCTATTAACTATAACAGAATATTTCTGCATACTAAATTGATTTAGTTAGGTCAGCATAATGTTTGCGTGCAAAATGTTAATAAATATAACTAGGTTTTATAAACCCAATTCAAAATACTAATCCAATACTTACGCGTTTATCATACGTTCTAGTTAAAATATCGAATCATGAAAACCAGATGTTCTGTTTGAATTTGTTTATCAAAATGTATTCTGTTAAACACGTCTTGCTAATAAAAATTATTTTCAGATCGATTCCTGAAAGAGTTCGTCGGGAATTCACGAAAAACGTAGTTGAAGAATTAGAAAAAAGAAAAGTCCATCGTCTAAAGTATCTACAACGAAAGTATCTACCACGAAAGCCAAACAAGAGCACAAAAAGAAGACGAACTTCTTCGTAGAAAAATATCTCTTTTAGACGAAAGAGTGGAAGATCTGTCCTGAATGAGTAATTTACTTTTCTTATATTAGCATAAACGGATTTGAAAATTAAACATTAAATTTCCAACTATAATTTACAAAAAATATGATCGTCTATTAACAGTATCATGTTATTATGAATTAAACAATGACGAAAACTCTATAAACGCACATAAAAGGGAAAAATACGATCTGAATCAGTATTTAGTTACTTTTCTTATATTATACAGACGGATTTGAGAATTAAACATTCCAATAAAATTATAATTTGTATTAAAAAAACATAATCATTTATTAACTGATTTATATTTATAAATTAAATAATAACTGAATATTTTTGTACTTTTTTTTATTTGTTTGCTCGCTTGGCTCTTTTCTTTTTTTTATTATGGTTTTGCAAAAAAAAACTTTGTATTCAGTGTTTAGAAATTATTTCGCACGAGTGATACGTCTCGCATTGACCGAGGTTCAGTCGAATCCTCGATCATTCCATCAAGCGACTTCTCCTTCACAAAGTTTTATCTCATCCTACTAGTTTTTGAAATTTAAATTTATAATAATAACGTTCTTAGCGCGTTTATGTATTTAACTAACTGGAATCTTAGCGGGTTTGATGTATCGAGCTATCACAAACTACAGCGCGTACGAAGTTATAGTTATAAATAGTTGCATCTGTGTATTGCTCGAAAAAATGATGTAAATCACAATAAATGCAATTTAACGATAATCGTTGCACTTTATTTTCTTAACTTCGATTCAAYTTGTGTATGTTTATCTCTGTGCTCGTCTCTTAGTTTTCAGTTTTTTTGTTGAGCGAACACATGTAGCAAACACACGGTAAGTATGAGTAATTGTAAAATGTCATATGTAATTCTGAAATATTAATTTAACAACTTAATTACTGTAATTTTAAAAACATGTAACGTAATTATGTTATTTAATTAAGTAACTAAATATTCTTTATCAAGAATCTTTTACACTTTGATGTGTCACAATAATTTGTTTCTATTACATGATTACTATGCTTATTGCGCGAAGTTTATATACATCGCAATTCTTCCGATTCTGCGTAAAGCATTTAGGAGTATCTAATTCTTTTTTCTCCTTTTTTTCATCTTCTCTTTTTCTGTGTGTGCGTGTGTACATGCGTTAGTGTGCGTGTGCATTATAAATCGTGATATAAAACAAAAGAGAATGTCTCACATTGTCTTACATTTTTATATCAACTATTTTATTTAGCTAAATTCATTGATCTTATACTGCATAAAGAATATATACTCACATTTACAAAAATCTATAAAAGAAACAAATCGCATTTTTTGTGATAGTATTTCTTAGACCAAATCTAGAATACTATTAGTGCATTATGCAAAAGAATAGAAAATCTGTATCTTATTAATCCTTACAATACCGTGTGAGAAACAGCATCTTATTATTACTAGGGGGAGTATTTCGAGTGCGGCCACTGTTTCATTTATTTAAAGTGATTCAAATAATCTGTAAAAATTCATGAATATACTTTGAAGTTTGTAGAATAAATATTTGTACTTTATTTTAAAAAAGGATAAAATATAAGGAATAGCGAAAATTTCAAAGTTATGAGAAGTTTTCATGGATAGAAATCGATCAGACTCGAAACACCATCGTTTGTATAAAACGGGTTCATATTGTACCAGCAAAATATTCTATTAAAAAATATAAATTAAAGGTATTAAATTGTTCAACTATGCGTAAATATTTTTAAAATGTATTTAATCAAAAAATTATAACAGACATGTAACAGACATTGGARATAATATAATAATGCAATGGGATAATATCTTATACAAATAATGAAAACCAAATCAAAAGTTAAAAATTTGATTTTTCATCACTTTTTTCAAATCTTATATAATAAAAGACTATTGGCATTATCCTTTATGTTAATTATTATTACACACAAGAATGTTATCTAATGTTCACTTACTATCCTTTAATTTTTTTCGAAAAAATATGGTTTGCATTTATATACATGGTACTCACACAATTTTCGAGAATCGTTCGTTGTCATATAGTCGATATTTCGTATTTAATTTTAAGGTTTTATTAATATTTATTTTGTAAATCTATTATATACATATGTAAATTGATATGTCTTATTTAAATTTTAAACATTACATATATTTTAATATAAATTTAAAATTATATATATTTTAATAATAGGATAGAGCTATACAATCTATCGGTTAGACAGAGAGTACATAGTAATTAAGTACACATCAATATTTATATTTAGAGAAGGAATCGAATATCTTGTTTCGATCTTTCATGAGCAATTTTGAAAAAGCAAACGTTTCTTCAAAAAATATATTTAGTCTTGAGGTCCGTAATACAGAACGGTTATTACGGAAATGGAATCGGAATTTCCAGATCGTATCTCTCGGAAAATCAGTATTACAGTGATACATTATTTTCTAGTAAGAAAAGTTTTAACTCCGTACAATGTAAAATGTGTGATACAAGTTTCCTAAATTTGAAAAAGACTGTACCATATCGCATAAAACATTTAAACGAAGAACATTACATAACGGAATTAACTGATTACCCGGAACGTGGATTCCTTTACCAGAAATTTATTATATCCCCACGCCCAGTCGTCCTCCTCTGGGCTTGGGACCACCATACTGGAGTTTTAAATATTACGGATTAAAATCCGTACATGCGGAATGCGTGGATTTGATCTCGCGAGTCTTGCGACGCCTCACATATGAGTCCGTCGCTTTCGCACGGAGCTACACGACATCCGTTGATAACTGTTCATATATTTATGAAAGAACAGCGAAGACAAAAATCGGATGTGACACGTTGGGTAAATATTTTGTAATGGGCAGCGAAGCAACGTGTCCAAAATGTGAGCTGAAAATAGACATGACATTTTCGGAAATATTCACTGAAAAAAGTCTGAAARAGTTAMTTGACCACTACTTCTTTCACAGGTATAAAGACAAATRTKTTAAAYTTGCCAAAATGCGGAAATCGATTTTGTTTTACTTGTTTTGTTTCAATAATTTCATAATATTTCGATATCAAAGATATTATAACCGGAATCAATTTTCAATCAAAATTGTAAATTATTGTTATACGTATAAAAGCTTTGTTATTATGTAAACACTTTTTTGCATAAGAAAACTTGTATTCAATACAGTTCCCTTAGCTTTTTTATTTTATTATACATACATATGAGTATGTAACTAATAAGATTTCATGTTATCAAAATTCATATTTTTGTGCTGTATTAGAATGATACTAAATCATAAAATATATTCGGTAACAATTATTAACCAAATAATTAARCCAWAATTACASAGAATTTTTGTACGTGTGCACGCGCGTTGAAGCCCGATTGCGCATGTATACAGGATATCTGATATTAGTCATACAATTTTTTGTGGAGACAAATTAAGCTAAATGGAAAAGCCTTGTATGGCTTTGCGATTTTGAATAATTAATAATTTTTATTTAAACCGCTTGTCTGCGATTTTTTTCCGTAGCATCATATTTCGCAATTTCGTGCTCGATTGAAATAGTTTCCAGATTTGTCAATCTTTCCTGAGATATAGTTAAACAAAAATAAGTTTTTATTAATTTAAGTTTTGAAAATAATCTAAACTACGGTGAAGAATTACTGGCAAAATTCACAAATTCACATAAAAATTTGGAAACACCTGTTGCAAATTATTTTTCAATAAATAATGCAGCATTGAATTCATTTCGAACGTTAGCATTCCTTCGCAAGAGTACACAATACATTCGACGGTGTCTATCATACGATGAAAAGTTTAATATACGTTGGTATTTCGTGACATTCGTCTTTGACTATGTAATGGACTGCCTTAGTCTTTTTTTAGTAAAATATAAATTTAGCATTATATGCAAAATATAAATAGTTTTTTAAATATTTATTCTATAAATCTATTATACCTATATGTAAATTGACATGTCTTATTTAAATTTTACGCATTACGTATATTTTAATATAAATTTAAAATTATATATATTTTAATAATAAGAGATAGAGCTATATAATCTGGTGGTTAGACAGCTAGTACATAATAATCAAGTACACATCAATATTTGTATTCAGACAAGAATATCCTTCTTCGACTTTACATGAACAATTTTGAAAAAGCAAACGTTGTGTGTGTGTGTGTGTGTGTGTGTGTATATATATATAAAACTTGATATCTCTCGAATAAAAAATCTAATTTATCATGCGTGTCTTTCTTATAGTAAATTATATAATATTCCTGAAAATTCTTCTCAGAATTTTTATACGATATGGAACATTTTTCAAAAATATTGAGAAAAGTCATTTTTTCTTAGAATTTTTCATACATGATTTCTGAAATTTCCTAAAATTTATAAGATTTTTCATTCCGTAATTTATGAAAAAAAAAAACCTTAAATTTTTTCAGATTTTATCAGAAATTATAAATTGTTTAATTTAATGTATATTAAAATTAATGTATATTAATATACAAAAATTTCGAAAAAGCTAATAATCGAAGAGTGACATGACTAACCTGAATAGTATTTTTACGATTTATGTAAAAATATAGCTGACGAATTTCTGATTGACAATAAAATTTTGAGCTTCTAACAAAACTTTGAACGCGATGGTGAAATTTATTTTTTGCAAAATTGCGTGAGTATGAAGGCAGGGAAGGCGCGGAAAAAACATCGATTTATTTGAAAAATATTTAATAATAAACATTGACAATATACAGAGAAAATACGCCATAAGAAGTCGCTATGAGATTAATAAGAACCTAACAACTGGTCCAGACTTACAAAATATCATCAAATCAGACAATGATAAAGGTGTCACGAGTCACACCTTATATTCCTATCAATATTTCGCAAATAAAGTTCATTCGAGTTGACCATATATTCTTGCTCTCTTATCTCTTTTCCTTCTTTTTGTTCTTTTACCGGTTTCCATTAATTTTCTCTTGCGAGTTCGCTATTGCATTGAACTCTCGGCTCGCACAAATCGCTTATGCGCGGTTTGAAGAGGAAATCCGCAAAGAGACACAGAGAAATATCAATGATGTTTCTCTATGTGGATTTCTTTTTTTTTACATTTGCGAGAGAAGCGGAAAAAACAGATGGCAATTTTAGCTATTTCGGTTTTTTTTCAGCGATCTGAACGTCACTGGGCATTTCTTCTTCATTTGTCATTTTATCTTCTATCTTATAGTGATTAATTAATTCGTGCTCTTGATTTCACCAATTTGTGGAGAAGGGATACCAGTTTCTCGCTCCATTACGCACGCACGCACGCACACACAGCACATATACGCAGGCACGCATCGTGTCTCATATACAGAAACATTAAACTTTACACGCACGCGTTGCTAGAAATATCATTAATAATAACGTCCTAATGTCATGGAACATCCTTCATTAATTTTTCTTGCAATAATTCGAAAAGAACGGCACGGCGCTGTCGTGTCGGCTCAAGACAATTTTCGCTTTCGAGACGTCGATCAAATTATACACTCGCTCTTCCTCGTCGATCCTGATCGTACGACAAGGACGAAGAGGGATCCTCCGGCAGCGCCCTGCCCTCAGATACCTAGGATATGTTGCTTGTAAGATGTGTCATTATGTAGTCATGTATTTATCTAGATTCATTTAGAAATCCCTTTACGGTATTTATCGTTAATTAATCATTATACGTATAATGTACGGTGCGTATCATCGAGTTATGTTACATTGCGCGATTCCACTAGCTCTGGGTCTCATCATCGACGAGGGTAAAAATCAATCATCGGTGGAGTTGAGAATTCAGGTTCGAGATCTTTGTTTGCGTACGTCGTTAATTCATTAAAATAAAAGAGATCCTTTCTACGTTGTTCCGATCCGTATTTTAAAAATTTCACGTATCTCAATCTCTCGTGGACTGTTTAAAGTACGGATCATTTTGTAGAAAGATCCCTTCAGTCCAAAAAGTAAGGTACGCTCGACGAAGATCGAAGACTAAAGTGACGGTAAAGAGGTGGGGAAGGAATTTCGAGCATGAAAATACGTAAACGTGCAGAAATTTGGCAGAAGTCGTTGGACTTTCTCGTAAATTATATTACAATCTAGATATGTCGCGTTCTTTGTAGACAATGTTTTTTAACAGCCGATAGAATTTCCCATTAATTCTCCTGTGATTTCTTTTGTCCGATAATAAGCAAACTAGTTAGAAACAAAATCCATTAACGAAACTGAAGGAATAACCTTCATTGCCTAGAAGGAGAATCAAAGAACACCGGAGGGACATGAGAGGGTAGAGGGAAGCGTGGGAGAAAGAGAGAGCTGATCTAGCCTCTAGATTCTATGAACATCTTGAACGATAGGCCTGCTCGCAACAGTAACGCGCATAAAGAAGGGTAGAATCGAGGAAAGGAAGTTGTGCATTTGTGACAAAGTTGAGACGCGACGAAACCGCGGGGGAAAAAAGTATCTCTCGCGCGGCTCTCCTGTCTTGCTAATTTGAGCTTGACTTATTACGCTAGCCACTAATATTAATAGCCTATCGATTACGAGTAAGTATAAATTGTAATTACAGTGTACAATATACAGGGAGATAAACCTCGCAGAATCTCTCTTTCTCTCGTATGCTCGCTTTTCACTCGCGTTAGGGTTGCGGCCGCGAAAATCTTTATTTCCAAACGTTCGACTTCTTTTTTTCTCCTCCCACGCAGTTCCTTGTGCTATCTTTCACGCAGAAGGGGATGTGTGCATCTTATCGAGAAATCGACGATTCTCGCGATCTTCAATTTGACAACCATCACGTCATTCACGTACGACACGCACGCACGACAAAATCCGTTCCGTTTTACGTATTCACTGCGTAATCAATTAATTATCTACGTTCATTAATTTAACATTACGAGAATCATGAGTATGTCTGAGTGGGTTTTTTCTGCTTGCTCGTTTAAAGTATTTCCTAAATTATAGTGCGTTCCTCGGCACGCTCCTCCACGATCTTTGTGCTCGAAAAATCTATATTGATCTATGTACATGTACACGATGTTCGCGAGAGGAAAAAAAAAAGAGAGAATTATCGTTCTATCTCGAGCGCTCTCGAGTTCTAGAGCTTAGCCTAATGCTAGTTGAAGATTAGATTAAAACGTAACGACGGCCAAACTACTTGCCGTACTTTCTAAAACATCTTTGTCATATTTGGCTATTTCACACTTGTTATGTTCTTGCTCCTTCCTTCTTTCTTCTCCTTTTTACTCTCCCTTTTTCAGTCGCATCAATTACACGCCTTCTTATTCTTGTTATATGCAACGTATCGTAGTGCAACGTATTTTATCCTCTTACGTATAATATATACGATAAATCCTCGCTTAACTATTAATTTAACAGAGATATCACTCATTCGAATCGGTGTGCGTACCATTTTTTCCCTTTCGCGTTACTCTCGAATAGAGTATATTTTACTTTCTGTATAGCGCATCGGTATATCTACTCGATCAGGAAGTGTCACAAGAAAAAAATCTAGTGATCGAAAACGCCGATCTGAATAGAAACCGAGATTGACGTAAAGACAACCATAAACTAACAATCCCCAAGAAACGAAAAATATATTTATATAAAAAGTCATGTGCGTTCAGCAAAAAATTTCCATGAAACCTTAAATGTAAATACAAAAATTATACCTCGTATACATTTTGATATCAAGATATACAATGTCGATCGTACGCAACTAAAAAGGACGAAAAGAGAAAAGAAAAGCGCTGTTCACATTAATGTCTATCCGTATCGGCGTTTTCGATTACTCGATGTATTGTTACAATTGGGTCGGCATTTAGCTGAATCTGATCATTCTTTGTGACGAGAAGACGAGAGTTTGTTTTACAGGCACGCGCGCGCGTCACTTCGACATCGAGGAACCGAAACGACCTGCTGAGTATGCAACGTCCACGCTAAAGAGTTGTTCGCATAATATTGCTTGTTGCCGGTTAATAGTGGTAACGGACCTCCTTTCTTCTTAGCATAATGGTCACCTCGTGCGTTCTTCAAGATTGATTCATGCCAAGAAACGCATTCTACAAGTCTATCTTCGTTTACGTACTATTACTACGTTCTCGATCATTGGCGTTGAAATTCTGCGCTTACGAGGTGGACTCTGCTTAACATTTACTGTAGTAAAAAAAAGAAAATTGTCATGTCTGTTTAGTCGCTTAACTAAATAAATAAGTGATACACACTGGGAGGAGGGAATATCGCGTGATAAACTCATTATCGGATTATTCTCGAAGAAAAAAGGGAAAAGACGTTGATGAGACAATATGACAATATTTGCCATTCTATTATTACACGATACGTGAAAGGATGCGATAAAATATTCCGCTGTGCGGAATTTTTTGAATAATCGCGGGTCTCAAATTCAGTTTCAAAAAATTAAAATTAAAATAGATTTTTGCAGCCTTTCTTCTGCAGATCCTTCAAAATTTATTATTTGATTGATGATGCATTTGTGCATGGTTTATAATATTTGTCTTAAAAAGAATTAGACGTGAGAAATTTTGCTAATTCCGTTGAAAGTATTATCAATTTAGCATTCGCGAAACGAGACGCTGATCGAATTGTAAAAGATAAATGAAAATCAAAGATGTTATTGTAATTAAGAAATCAATTCGATTACACCTTATGCAATTAGAATCCGGCATACTGTTTCAGAGGTCCAAGCGGTTTCTTGTCCCTGTCTTCTTCCGTTTCCGCTACTCTTCTAAGTTTAATGAGAACAGAGTTGGTTCGCAAACCTACGCATACACACGCGCGCAAAAGCGCATATACACACATATTTGGCATAGAAACCCTACCGGTCACGTGGATGCCTTTATTTCTTTCTAGGTCGTATTTTTTCTTTTCTTCTTTTCAACTAGCTACCTAAAGATTTCGCTTTCTCGGATCACCTCGTGTCGGTTCGTGTCGACTGAAATCGTCAATGCCTCGCTGCCATGGCAGAGAAGTTACATCTTATAGTGTAGAAGTATACCGTGTCATTTTGCGGTTATTTATTCAATAATTGCGCGTTTGCTCATCTTAATTCCATCATCTAAATAAATCATGTGCGTAAAATTGTCCTACAATGTTTGTGCGAAATGTTTAGGGCTTCTTCGGCAACCCCTCAAATTATTAACACTACCTGCTAATTTAGACTATGAATGCAAATTGTATTGTGCAACGTTGACTTAAACAGAAATAATTACAACAAATGTACAGCTATATTACAAATATTTCGAGAAATGGGCAAACGTGCATGAATCATGCATCGCATCGGACATAATATCACAACATTAATGCATTTTACAGAAACTATAAACAGGAGAAAGAAATATAACTATTAGTATATTTCATTTAGTGACGTGAAATTGTTCGCAAGATTAAAACGTTTGGTTAAATGTGTCGTCAAGAATATAGACAAATAGAGAAATGTGATGGTATTATTGAAAATAATTTTGTGCAGTAAAATTCAAGAGTGCGAGAAGCAATTGCCATTAGCTTTATTTCAATATTTGGAATTCAGTTCAATTTCAGACCGATTGATTAGAAACGGAGTCGAACAGAAGACTCTCCCCTGCGAATAGCTGCTGGCAGAGGAGCGACTTTAGAGGCGGCTTAGAAGCGACTTCCGGCCGAACACGACTCGACACTTCGATGCGCCGACCTCGACGCTGCCGTTGCACTTGCAGACCGATTTTTCTCGCCCATCTCAGTCGCCATTCATATATTTTCAAAAAGTACTATTTGAAGATTTGACGTAGGTGCTTCGCTAGTTCACGTTAACAGTAATTCCGTTCGGATGATTCCGGTATCGAGAATGTCAACGGTATCTTCATGATAATCTTAGGTCATAAAGCTGGAAGGTAAAACCGGCGAGTCAGCATGCGTGGGAGGTTCCAGGCTCGTCGTCTCGTGGATGATCTCGATGATGGCAAAAATGACGGTGATGATTGTGTCGACGTGTCTGGTCATGTTCTGCTGAGTATAACTTGGAAGGCTCTTGGGCTCTGCTACCAACGATCCATTTAATATGGCGTGAACCTATTGTAGCCACCTCTGTACACTGTTGCCTGCAAAAATAAAAATTCACAAGATACAATCCTGACACATACATAACGCGAATTAATGTATAAATCGTGATGTCGCGACGCGTTGCAACCGTTTGTCCCGAGATCTTATTTTGACAGCTAAACAATTTATTGTATGAAGATAAACGACAAATAACGTAAGTGGCGGGTTTCACGCAGTGAAACTTTCAATTTATGGCTGCGATGTAAATTGAAACGCCGGGATCGTCTATTTGGAAAACCAACGAGATCGAGCTAAAAAATTATTTAATTATCGTCCCGTTAAATTGAGTTTGTCGGGAATGATGAAACTCCTCTGTGACCGCGGCGTGCACCCCATTTCGTTCGACCATCCCGTTATTTACACAATACGTACGGTTTCGCGTTCACCGCGCAAACTGAGGACCAGTATATACCAGTACGGCGGTTCGAATAGTCGCGTTTGAGAATAAATGCGCTCAATGGGAGCACGAGCCATTAACTTTCGCCACGACACAGTTTCCGTAAGTTGAAAATGCTCAGCATTAATAATTCATATGTGAGTGAAACGCGCCGCGATCTTTCCTAACGCCTGTTATTTATGGCGTAATAACAGGGTGCTCCATTCTCCTCCCACACGGTAGCGAGGGAGATCTATGCACACGATTTAACGGCACTACCGTTAAATGAAATCGTAAAAGTACACTTCGTAATCGAAGCTCTCTCTTCTTCTTACCCCGTAACCCGCTACAGGTCCGATGCCATGTCCGAGGTAGGGATCGGCGTATTCACGCCCGTAGCTGGAAGAACAATAAAAAAAAGTCGATTAACATTAATGGAATTTTTCCCATTCGCTCAAGTCGAACGATTTCATACGCGCATATTTACCCTTCCGATTTTCCTCGTTGTCTTCCGTGAGAAAGATCGGACAGGGGATCGAACGTGAGAAATGGAAGCGATGTACGGAATGCGTTAGGTATGAAATCGATCCTAATACTCATATTTGTACTTGATATTCCTCTGTTTGTGTTGCAAGATACCGATGCGAAGTGCATTAAGCGCGCTTTAAGGTTTCTCGGGGAGTGTGTCTGAACTTTCGGCGGGACTATCGGGACGGGGCTGGATTTCGGGAGCGTATCTGCGACTCCTAAGAGGTCGTCCGCGACGTCGGGATTTGCTGCAAGGAATGGACTTTTCGTGTTATAATTCTGTTAATAATCGGTAATTCTCCTCTCTCGGAGAATTGGTATCTTGTGAAGCTGAAAGGGGAAAACGTGGAGGTCGCTGGTAAATATAAAGGAGGATAGCGAACATCATCGGAGATAGCGAGATGAAGGCAATTCATTGCTCAATACATGATATACACCTCGACCTCGTTCTCGTAATGGGGTCGAGCCGATGACTTCAAAGCGTCCCCCAATCTACACACGTGTATCTGCGTGTCAGTACGAGACTGCATGCTGACCGCAGCTATGATGGGAGAATCATGGTCCTTTATAATGAAGACAATGTGCGTCATAATTCCGAATATACCGAGTGAATGTTGTTACGAGAATGAGCACGAGATGTACTAGTATCAAAAGATGTGAACATTCCGTCTAATAATGATAAATTCTAATTTATTAACTTGTTATTTTTTAAGGATGCAGTTATCACATATTTTTTTTATTGCATATTTCTCAAAATGTACGTTACACAATTATGCAATAATACACTAATTTAAAAGTATAAGGGAGAAATATTATAATGAACGTTGTACAGTGTCCCGAATATAACATAACGATGTAACCAGCGTTAAATAATGAGTTATAAATAATTCATACGAAATAAACGAAGCACTATTTCAAAGGAGGAACCTTAAGATCTTACGAGAAAAACGCACCCGCGCAGAAAAGCTTCGTTTCTCTAAAAGGAATAAAGAGAACAGTCCGAAAAGTTTTCTTCTCTTTGCAGAGATCTTTGCTTCTTCGGGTACGAGGCATTCCTGAATTTACCAAGCCACATTTAATCAATTCAGAATTATTCTTCGTTAAATTTTGCACGTGTTTCATTTTTTTTTTTTTTTCAACAGATTTTTGATTAAATAAGATCAATGGCAAATATATAATTTAATATTAAAAGTTACACACTCTCGCGAAAAAAATTGGCTCCAGTTTTGTTAAATAATCCGTAGATGGAAGCTGGCTCGCTAAATCTGGGACGTTCGAATGGGAGGGAAGGAAAGAGGGAGAGAGGAAGAGAGAAGTCCTGGAGAATTCGTGGTGAGTGAGTGTACGTACACGGGGGGTTTCTCGGGTGAAAATGTGATGCACTTACCCCGCGACTGCGGCATATCCTGCGACCGGTTGTGCCGCAGCTGCAGCTGCGCCGTATGCGCGCGCAGCCACCGCCGTGTAGGTTGCTGCAGCTGCGTACGTAGCCTGCTGTGCCGTTGATAGTGGTGTCTTCAACAACGGTGAGGCTGCGGCTGCCGCTGCCGCGGCCTGAAACAACAACCATGACCCGCCATGCAAGGCTCAAGCAAGCTCGAAGACAGACAGAGAGGATGATTTCAGCGAGAAACGATACTATATAATCGATCGTTCCTAGAGGCTCGTCTCGTTGCACACAGAAAACGTAATTCTAATGAAAAATGACAATTACGGCTGGAGAAGAGACACAGAACAAAAAGAACGGAAAATGTATTTGATCGCAGCTATTATCTATGAAACTGCAATTCTACGAATATCCAAATGAAAACTTCAAATGAATGTGCACTTTTTTTTTTACAATCTTAACTTCAATTAATCAATGTCGATGCGGAAGAAATACACGGAGTTTTAATTAGAAATGATTTTTAAATATCAAATATATATTAATAAAATATAACTCTCTCTCTGTAAGTAATTGCGTGTCAGCATGTGCAATTTTGCTATGCAGTAAAAAATGTTTTAAGACTTTTAAATAATAAGATTATTATTTACAATTTCAATATTAACAAAAAACCTGAAAACCCTCCCTCTCAAAAACCTCCCTCATCAACCATTTTTTTTTGCCATAATAAAATTTTGTTTTTTTTGCTATTGCGCAACGTTACTCATGTTTTGCAGTCTTACTAAATCTTGTTGTATATTTTTATTAGGGTTAATATTTTGAAATTTATTTATTTCACATTTGTTTGAAATCTCTGTAACAAACTGTCGAAATAAATGGAATGTACTATCTAACCGATTGTTAACGTTTTCTATGTGCAATTACTACGATGAAACGTATCAGCGTTGTTCGTTCGACATCAATAGAACAGCGAGATGCAACAAACGAGTGACATTTTCAGGCTTGAATATAAAAAAAAAAAATTGTCAAAAACCATTGCATCGCATTTCTCTCGCTGTTTTAAAAATGTCGATGCATGGATATTCAAACATTTCGAGCATATAACTAACTGTGACACACTCGAGGCTGTATTTTATACGAGCTTCGAGAAGGGATATGTTATTTACAAGGAATATGATCTAGGATATGAAAACTGATGATGTATTTAATTTCTTTGACACCAAGCGACTATGTTATCGAATATATTGCGATAATGCGAACATTCCACTTTCTAATTATGAATCCTAAAATATATACAAACGTATTAAAAATAAAAATTCCTCATCGTTTACTAATTTCGAAACTATTTTTCGTACACATTAAAATGTCGAATGGGACAATTATATTTCTGAAATGTTTTCGACACGGAATACTTTTTTGTTCTATATTAAACAATCGTGGATAACGAAACGAATAAATGGAGAGATGTAAAAATATCATGCAACATAAAGATTCATGAAAATAGCCACGGTGCAAGATAAAAGATTTTAAAACTACGAATATACACGAAATAGAAAATAAATTTGGAATGACGAATCAGCAATCTTCTTTTTTCCACTTTCGACGCAGATCTGGTCGATGAAAAAGAAACCATTCCAGGTGTCCTCCAAAGTGATCTCGAAAATACTTTTGCCTAAATTATTCAGAGTAGAACGGAGTTTTGTTTCGACAATAAAATTAAAGAGACAAGCAGAAAGCATTAAGAAAATTCCTAATATGACGAATAATCTCTCCGATTTCTGTAGCGTCGACCATGTATTGTAGTTATTGTGCGCTCCAGGCGGTAAATAAGATCATTCGAGTGACTCTCACGTGAAAAGGGTCCACAGTTACGTAGTTGGAAATAACTACGATGTTTAAACAACGAACCTCAGTAAGTGTTTACACGCAGCTTCGAAATCTCGCTCGATGCACTGGGACATTTATGCCCGATGAAGACAGTGGTACGCTACAGTTGAGCGCACGACTCATTGGCGCCAGGATGATGGCGGGAAGTCGCTATCCTATGTGCATGCATCTAGGATGTGCAATCCGATACGCCGATGTATATGTATTCCATTACGCGACAACGTAACACTCGCGTACTCAGATGCTTGCGATTTCCATGACATTTCCATTCGCGCGTTTGACCTAAACTCGAATGCAGTTTGCTCGAACACTGTCGTGTCAAGAGTGCTCCCTGAAAGCCTGGGGAATCAAATCCCGTTCTAAGCGATTATCGGATCACATCGTTAATTTATTGTAAAATAATACGTAATCTTACGCAATATTATAGAAGACACGCTGTGTTCTTTTACAAATAGAATTTATATAGAAATTAGCTGAGTGTTATACATATCGTTAATAAATAATTAGCACAGAATAATCATATACAATAACGAATTTATAAATGATAAAATTTCCGTTTTTCCATAAATTTTACTTTAACTTTTGTAACTGAATATTTTACAATAAAACTTAAGATCAAATAATAATTAATCAAAAAATCGCCGGGCGGACATATTTGCCAACAAATCTGTATTTCACGTAAATTACGTATTTGCTAATATATTATGTACAATTTAATGTTAGCTATTCGACGAAACTTCACTTAGATATTAAATAGATGAATTATCATTTAATTATTTCATTACTTTAATATTAACACAAAGAGTGACGATGCAAAAGGAATATTATAGCACTGCCAGTCATAATTCCGAAACGTCGAGCATTATTACATACCGTCCTAATCCGTTATTTCCGTAATTAATAAAGGAAAACGATGCAAAATATGATCCTGGAATTTCTGGAATTACTAAATCTGATTGTTCCTTATGAAGGAATGTGCCAGAGTTCGAACATTGTCGCTCGTTCTGATCAGTCGAAATCGTTATTGTAAACTTAATAAAAAATCGATATGAAAAAAGTCTAATAATTCTAAAATGATTCACCTATAATTCGTTCATAGATTTATTCGTTACAAAATTTGGAATCGATCTTTACCGAGTTAAAATATCGAAGCACTAAATAATTGAATCAAAAGTTTTCAAATAGCTTTAAAATATCAATTCGAAGTTTTTGATGGCAAATTTATTCGGATATTTGAAAATTAAAAAGTTCGAAAAGTATGGTTAAAATTTAAGCTTAATTTGATTTAAGAGAATAAATTCGTCTTGGATCGGTCAAAGAATACAGGCGAAAAGAATCTGCGCACAGTGTGCAACGGATTAATTACGCAAACAGAAAATACGATTTTTTAACTGAGCCACTCAGCTAATTTCGTAAGAACAGTGTTATCGGACGTTCAATAATTTTTGACGTCGGATGAGTAACGGGCTGCAAACAGCGACTTGCAACGCGAATTGGCTGACCGGCTCACGTATCGCGACGAAAACACGATTTATTCGGCGCCAGAAACTTTCGGCGGTCAGGAACGGGTTGTTATTCGACATTTTGTCACGAAAAAAGGCAGCGAGGGGGTAGGTGGAGGCAACGCGGCGAACGAGCTGTTTTGCTAGGAAGAAAACAGGTCGGCGTATTGAAAGCGGAGGGAGAGGCGCCAAGTTGCTCCGCGGATTTTTCCGAACGAAATTTCGTCGACTGTTCAAAACATGACGGAGATTCCGTCAAGCGACATCCTCGCGACGATTCGATCCGCTACCCGCGGCGAGAATTACGTAATCCCTCCAGCGTGCACGACCGCAATGATTCGCTTTCGATGAGATATCGTCGGAAACAAGGAGACAATAATTTCTCGCGAATCCAATTTCCGGGGGCAACCGACCGGAAGTGGCGAGATCGTGGCAAAAAAACGATCCTCTTGCCGCACGTGAAACCGGTGATTACAGCTTTTTATCTCGCAGCTACGTCGATTCAGCGCCTCGTTGTGGTCACGAGGTCACTTTTTTTTCGCGTCACGTTCTTTCTCGCGCATCGTATTTTCCATCCGTGTCCGAGGATGTTAAACGGTGCAACCGCAGACTCGAAATCTCTGTTTACATTGTGACACAGGTGAAACGCTTAACAATTAAATCCTAACGGTGAGGACGGTCGAGGAAAGTAAGCTTTGCTTAGCACTTCGAAGCACGAAAGATAACATCTTCCGCAATGTAGCGAATATAGTTGTATAATCGCTTTATCAATTTGAGAATTTCAGAGAACAGAAGAACAACAACGAATATCTGTTATTTTGTAGTTTTATTATTATTAAAAATGTTATTTAGTAATATTTGCTATTCTTTATTTGTTACCAATAAAATTTTTAATGAAATTGATCCTAACATTGTTATTTTTTTGCGCGTATTAGCAAACATTTCACGTTGTGATAATAATAATTATGATTCGACACGTTTAATCGATTTTAATAATTAAAAACTATAGCGGTTACAAAATTTAAATAGAGATGATGTTTCCTTCGGATTATTTCAAGTTTCCGTCTCTTCGCTGTTCCTTCATTTATGTTCCTCTTATTAGCATTAAGATATATACTACAATGTAAAGATTTTTATTCACGACTGCAAAAACATCCGGTGGATAACAAGAAAGTTAAATAACAAGAAAGGTAGATAACAAGAAGGCAAGAAAATCTTTTGCCAATTACAATGTACAATATATATATATATATATATATATATATATATATATATATATATATATATATATATATATATATATTWTTCGCTGATTGGAACCTAGCTGGTCCGAACTCTCAATTAAGCTAACGAAAAGACTTTCGAAATATTTCGCGGATACGGCATTCAATCTCTTTAGAAAAGGAACGCAGATTAAACTGGTGCGGCTGAACTAATTATCGGACCAAAGTTAAATAAGCTGAATATTTTAACTCTACCGCGAACTTTCCGCGACTTTCAAAGCTGTACTCGAACTTCTCGATGTTGTTCGGTTGCTGTACACATTTGATTGCCGTACATAAAAATATTTATCGTTATTTACCGTTATTTTCAAAGATGCAGAACGATTTATCTGATGTAATAAAATGAAATGAAGTAAAATTATTAGAGCGTTGTGAGAGCGTAAGATTAAATTTCTACGGAATTGAAAGAATTTATAGCATACAATTATTGCCCCAAGTCTTTTTCTCTTTAAAATCTAGTTCTGATATTTTGTGATTTAACTACGGACTGTGATCAACTGATACTGATAATTTTATGAAGATTATATTTTCATTATATTTAAGATATATTACGATATTAAGCCCTCATGTATTTTTATATATCCGTTTCATACAAATTATCTATATATTTTTTCGCGATATCCCTGAAATTTAAATTTTATGATTAACGTTTCAAAAGAAGAGAAAATGCAGAAAATTCGTATAAACAGTTAGAATATATAGGCCAATTTCGCGCTGCGTGTCGTTGACATTTAACACGCGAATATCCTCGCGCGGATCTGGCTAGGATGAACCCGTCAGTCGTTAAATGACGAGAGTTCCTCGATGACGTTGATTTACGGCGGCCTCTCGACAAAGTCGGAGAAGAGGTTGGCAATTGGGCCGACTCTGTTACGCGGGCGGCCTCGTAAATTCTCGTACGAGGATTCTTCGCCAACGAAAACGTGGGTGGCAACGAAAATGGTGCGCGGCTGATGGGATCTTGTGCTGGCTGTCGAATTTGCAGATCGAGCCCGTTCAAATTAGCCGCGAAAAATTCTCAGCGCGCCTGGACAATTTACGATCCGGCTCGTTTGAAGACACCCCTCACGTTTTCCGATCACGAATTTTCGCCGAATGCGAGAATCCCGTTTTCCCGTTGGCGCCAACTGATCTTTCGTTTTTGATTATTATTTATGTGCACAATTCGTCATTAAGCTGGTTTTTGTCTCTCACACGCACACATCAATAAAGAAAATAAATTTATTTAATACGTTCCAATAAGCGACTTATAGCGACGAGAAAGCAATATTATAATTTTTATGATTTATTATTGATATAATCTTGAATTTTAATATTCACAAAAAAGCTTCCAGACCAAGAAATATTAACATCGACATTGCAAACAAAAATGTAGAAAAAAATATGGAAAACAAATATAGGTCACAATTTTAATAATTATTTTCATTACTTGATTTGTATCCGATGTAACATATTCGACAATGTATCTGACAACAGAATCGACTACTTTTTGCCATCGCATTTTTTAAATCAGTGTGACTTTAATTGGCGAATAATTATGACCTAATAATTCTAAATTGAATTTTGTCGGACTTTCAGCGACACGTTTTCGATGTTTCGTTCAGTCTGGACAAGGTTAAAAATTAAAGATTTATCTAGTTATTTCTTTATAGATCAAGTTTTCTGTTATTTTAACATCGTTGCTTCAATCCTCTAAGGTTGAATTTTACAGAATTTGAACGAGTATTTCTAACGCGATGCGAGTATTTCTTACGCTTCGATCTCTTGATATATTTATGTATAATAAATTTCTTTACAAGAGACATAAAAGTTCTTGGAGCAATACACTTTGACGCCACGACATTCATAACAAGGTATTTGCGCAATAACATCGTAATATCGGAAATCTTTTGAAATGTCTGCCAGCGATTCGCTCGTAAAGTAGTTATTCGTGCGTATAATGTGTCCAACAAATGGTCATTGCTCAATGATTCATGATTGCGAAACAGTTTTCGCTTTGATATCTACCGGTATTTATGATTATGTTATGATACGTATCATTTGCTTAAATTTAATAGACATATTGTCAATGTAAGTCAACCTCTCTCATAAAGATAGATTATTTCATAAAAATCTATTACGTCATGTTGACGTGAAACTTCAAAATAAGTTATAGAGTTGTGTTTATATTCGTTTCATTTTTTTCCGCATTTATATCAATGTGTAATACAATGTAATAAAATACAATGTAATACAATGTAATAAAATACAAATCGTGTACCTGAGAATATTTTCTTTCATAATCGAAGCATTTTTTTAAATACGAGTCCTCGAGCCCCGTTTTTAAAAATCTTTTCTGGCTACATATTAGAAATTCCTGATTTTTTCGTAGTTAACTGTCAAGAAATATTTCACGTAGTGTGTTTAACTTAGCTACAACATCATATAATTAAAGAACGAATCGTGGTACGGCTATCATCTATCTTAGCGTAGCTTTCTAATCACACGAAATCCGCTTACGCCATGTCTACTGGTAATATAAAGCTCCCTCACAAATGAGAAACTTCCAAACGACACACTTAATTGCGTGCATTTATCACAAAACGTTTGCTTCACTTGTATATAAGGTCTCCTACGACGTATTTCTAGGTCTGTGCGACGCATGCTCTACTCACTGGAAAAGGCGACATTACATGCTGTCTTCACGCTAATAATCAACCGAGAATCATAGAAAAGGAAAAAAAAGAAACGCAACATGGTCGGAGGAGAAAAACCTCGTCAGCTGAAACACTCTTCTACAGCTCCCCTAAACGACCTCCCCATCGCAGGAAGAGTTACAGCGAGATTTTCATGGAAGGGAGGATTCTTTTTTTTTTTTTTTTTAGCAAAGAACGGATTGGGAACACGTTTAACTAAGTAGTCGTCGACAATCGGTGAGCACTTCAATCTTGCGAACAAACGAAAACGTGAAAAGAACAAAGAGAGACTGAATAAAACAGAAGAAAAAGAGGGATGTGTACAGATAAAACAGACGGAGAAGACGGGAGAAGTACAGGCGGACCCTTAATTCCTACCTCCAGGGCGGGCGCTTTAGCCTGAAACACAAACGGCAAACCTGAAAAGAAATTCCGGAAGGATACCGGACGGCGGAAACTCGAGCTTGAGTTTTTGCACGAGGGAATTAAGTCCTCGTTTTAAGCAAGTTAAAACCCCTTCCCCTTTCCCAATGCGAAAGTCTGTATCGACGCGATCATTCGCTTTTTCTTTCGCTCATCCCCGCTGAGCATATGTTGTCGATTAATAATCAGTTACAAAAGATGACGGGTGAAGAATGTGAAGAGGGAGGAACAGGGACAAAGATAATGCGAAGGTGGATAGAATAGTGCATGATGAAGATGCATTTAGGCAACAAGATGCAACAAGATGCCGCGCAATTGAGAGATGGCAGAGTACTCTCGTATAAACGTGAATTTCATCTCGAGATTGTACATCTTAAGAAAATCGCAAACTAATCTGATAATTAATTGCACAATATTATACAATGTGATTCAAAATGTTTAATATTAAAAAAATGCAACTTTTAAAATTTGCACAGCAGAAATTACTTTTTATGTGGTGTTTTCGTTAAATTAAAATCTTAATTGATTTTATCAAATTATTTTGACCTTATCGATCCATTCAATATTTCTTTAATTTTCGACATAATTTTCATTATTAAATTAAATTTCTTAAAGACGATTTTTTAAATAATGCAGTTAGAGTCAAAAGAATTGAAACGCTATTCTTCGTCAACAATAGTTTGTTATAGTCGTAGCTGTTGAGTTTCGATTTATTGTTTTTCGACAAAAAGATAATTTCAAAGAGAACGTCAACAAAACGGGTAAATGCAAAATCCATTCACGCGGGAATGGTGTCAGGGAAAAAAACGGCATCATTGGGGTAGAAATAATCATCTCGACAGTTAGTAGTGCTCGCTTTTTTCGATCAATCGGGTCGGATGCATCGGGATTTTTACGTGAATGAAACGAGAGAGAGAGAGAAAAAGGAAAAGAGAGAGAACGAAAAAGACAGGCGAAAAATGAGATACAATGAGAATGGCGAATAGTCGGGACAATGTAGAACGTGAGATAGGGATGGTGTAATTGTTATCGGTTTCTCTCTCGGCGTTTCTCTCATGTGTGCAAGCCTGGCAAAATGTGTGTCAACTAACGTCAGCTGTTGCTTGAGGCCATTCCAGCTAAACGGGTCCACCAAGAGATTACGGACTTTAGTCAAAATCTCTGTGTTCATTTGTCTCGTCTTACAGATACTGCGCCGCGTTCCGCTTCCGGTGCACATGCGAATAAGCGTTTTCCGTTTTGCTCTTTCGAGCGAGCCACATTTACTGCCGAGAATATTTCGAGTTTGTAAAAAAAACTGTGATATTACGAATCTCTTATAATTTTTTAAATATTACATGATTATTGATACAGTTATAAAAAAATTTTATTGTCTTCGAGTTTAATTTTGATGTGACAATTATTCTCAAATAATCTATTTCTAGAAAATATAGAAAAAGATGTTATATTATAAATATTATAAATGCATAATAAAAATTTTTTTAAAAATTACAATTTTTGAAGATAAATTTTATGAAGAAAATAATAAAGCTTTATTTATCTATTAACTATGCAAGTAGATTCTACTTCAATAATATGTTTACATTTAATATGTTAATATAACATGTTAATAATATAATAACATATTTATATTTAAATATTTAAATTAAAATTAAACGATTCACTGACAAATATAAATAAACATAGACGTTAAAAAATTTTTTGTAAAATGAAATTCGTGAAAGAAGTCTATTAGTAAAATTTTATCGAATCATGGTTGGAAAACACTATTGCAAGTTTGCATCAAACGCTTTATATCGATGGTTCGCCGATTGCCCGATTATGTCCGCTCGATGTCCCATGCATATAGCGTAACACAATGAAAACGCGTCAACGTACGCGAGAGTTTGTTTCCCGATTAATAGCCGATTATCAGTCGGTGATTGCGACGCGATTGATTATCGCGCCGTTTTCCATTTAACCGCGCATGCTCCGCCGTGTTCTTCGATTTAATTAAAAAACTCGTTTGAGCATTCCAGTGGCCGCGATTCTTTCTCTCTCTGCGGTCGCGCGCACCGAAAGCGGGAGATAATCGTTCGTGGGAATTAAACGGAAATCGAGAAATGTCTCACCTGCAACCTGTAGTTGGGATCCTGCGTCGCTGCGTGAGCCGCGAGGAAAGGGTCGTAGTAAACACTGCAAAAAATAAAAAACACCAGTAAGTAACGGCTCATCCGGCTTGTTCGTCACTGCGCACCGTAGGATTTACCGAATTTCTGATTTCTCCCTATGAAGTGTGATTAACGTTACAATCCGCGCGTTCAATTATTTTCATTTAAAAAGACTCAACACCATTCATATATCTCCTTTGAAAAAAAAAAACGTATTTTGTAAATTCGACGTATTTTGCACGCAGAATATTTATAAAGACTTCAATATTGAATACGATAGAGAGACATTCGGTTAAAAGCTGTCGCCTCAAAGAACCTTCGATCTTCCGATTCGATAATGCACAACGCTCGTGTAATAGACGTCGCGTATTAAACATTGCGTTCGTTCGAGAATAAAATTGAAAATTTATTTCCGGGATACGGGATAATCCACGCTTTGTAGGAGAACGACAGAGGCGATAAACTTTGTCCTCCCCGCGAACTACGCGAACGAAGTTTGTTTTATGCGCGAAGATCGTAAATTATGCCGAGGAAAAGGTTGATTGCTTCATATTGCATCCGCATTCGCAATGGAATTAGTTTTATGAGTAGCTCCCATTATTATCCTCGTTGGAGGAGGTCGTTGTTAAAAGTCTATTTAACTTGAGTAAGTAATAATCTTGTTTTAAAAGAGGAAAAAAAAGCTTGTTGACTTCACGGGATGCGAATTCGCGCTTCGTTTTGACTGCACGTTGTCAGGAATGAAAAAAGTTGCGGGACGAAGCACTATTATCCCGTATACACATCACACACAGGATATTTCGTAAAATACGAGCGTAATTTCCTGGACTGGATTCAACGTGCCGGTAATGATAAAGAAACGCACATAAACAATCATCCTGTCCGACTTCGTTTAATGTTCTTCGATATTACCTCCAGGTCCGTGAAAAACTTAATTAATCGAAGCCAGTGTATTATTTGGAATATGTATGTATGTCCGGCGAATGTTTTATCGGAAAGTAAAATCGCGCGTACATGTCTCTTGCCTTGTCAATATCGAATTCAGCAAAACTATTGTTTCTACGTCGTATAAATCTTCGTAAGTGTAATTAAGTGTAATTAAGTTTATCGACAATATTTTACATTTTATTACACTATTAACATTGCGAACACAAATTATCACGTATGTATATCAGAAACTGCTCTTATAAAGAGAGCGGATTTTCTAAAACGTCATGAAAATATTTACAAGTCGACAATGAGATCAATGGGATAATATAAATAAATTAGATTTATAAAATTTATAGTTTTATGCCAAAAATTATTGAAATTCAAAGAAACAACTATAACTCAAAAATAAATCAACTAAAATATGTTAGTTCTTTCAACCGTATTTCCTCTGTATGCAAAATTCACTCCCGAAATTATACGACGAATATTTTACAAAGTACACTTTATATTTGGGAAAAAAATCTGCTTGGTATAACGATGTGCGCGAATTCAAGATAAAACACGACGTCATCTCTTCTCTATAATCTGTGTGTGTTTCACGTGTGTTAATAATTTGCATTTACAAATGAAACGACACAGGGTTTAAATTAAAATGCAACGTATATATATGTAGATATTGGGCTTGACAAATCCGATTTCGCGGCCGGGGAGTGCATCGATGTAACAGGCTTCGAAGATTGATTTTCGTCCGTATTCAAATTTTTCATTCCTGCCAACGCCATGTCCAATTTCGTAACGTTTAAAATGAACGAACGATTGACGGTTCGACGCCGAATGCTTGCTCCTAAAAATCCGGGATAATAAAAAGTTAAAAAAAAAAAAAAGATAAAGTATCTACATTCTCTACAACGATTTTTGATTTTCAATAGGAAAAAACGCGCGCGATCATCGCGACGTGATAATCCGCGCTGATCCGTCAGTCGCGTTTTAATCTTCTAATCGGTCAAAGTGCAGTTGGAATCAAATCCCTTTTTTTTTCCCCGGGTGCCTGTCCTTTGATCGTCCTCGGCAGGGAAGCAATCGAGCGTCCTCCCGCTCGTTCTAAGTCTCCATTTAGCGAGAAACGAGCGAGCCGCGGGCGCTCTCTCGCAAATTATAATCCGCATTATGCACGGGCGTTTGCGGGAGATGGGGTCTGGGAAGGCAGACATGCAGCGTGCAGACGCAGTGAGATTGACAGGCGAAGCCTTAACGAGCGGCGCGTGCAACTACTCATTGCAGCGAGTAATCGTTTTCGATATCACTCGATGATCTTCGATGGAGTGATGGAGTGTATATACTCAACGATACTCCCGCATCCAGTCGCAATACATTTTAAATGACGTTATCGAGCCGCGAGTCAATTAAAGTTGTTTACACCAACGATCATTAATATATCTGTGAAAAATTTAATTTTTAATACGCGGTTAAAATTGGGGAAAGAATAAAAAGAGAATCTGATCGCTGGCAATAAATCATTATCGAAAATATAATTGAGGAAAGGAAGGATCCTTCGATCAGATGAGATCTAGACAAAAAGTTTACACATCGTATATTGTATCAAAGATAAATAACATAATTAGTCGGAGAACGCGATCTAACGTTTAAACTCACAAGTTAAACTTTATCGCATGGAAGAACTAGCATATAAATCACGCTAACTACGTAAGTACTGATCGTTAAGATGAAAAAGGCTATCGCGAAAAAGTCTTTCGAAACTTTAACGCACGCACCTCTTCCACACCCCCGGTTACGTAAATTAATTATCGTCGTTATACCATACGTCCGTTTTTCATCGCTCAACGAACCCTCGCAAAAGTTTTGTAACGCGAAAGTATTTTTCGAGGTGCGCGCTTGATTACTCGCTGCAAGAGAAATTTCACCAAGAAAAAGAGTACGTATAAAAAGATATGAAACAAGCTGCAGAACAGATAAAATATTCTTTTAAGATGGCCGGTCTGGATCACATAGAAGTGTTCCTGTAGAGATATGTACTCTGTTAACGGCATTTATCGGTGTTTTATTGAAGAAAAACGTAGAAGAATCATAATGACAAGTATTCGCAAGTATTCGAAATATTAGTTTCTGATCGTCCGAGACGTGCGGTGTATTGATCCGCTGCAGTAATCGCGGTAATCTCCCACCAATTCATCCTCGTAAATTACCGCGAAGTGCCACGTGCATGATCCAATTTAATTTAAGACGCCGACGTCAGAATGCCGCTTAACAGAGTACTCTCCGAGTACAGGGAATACCTCCGTCTCTGGTTGGACGCCGGTTAGACGCAACCTGACCTGGACCGATACTTACGCGGGCGCGAAGGGATGCAGGGCCGTGGCCGCAGCTGCAGCTGCAAGTGGCCCCGGATTCCTGGCCAGTGCCAGGGCGGCCGCGCCGGTTGGGAAAGTCGCCCTCGCCGCTCCTACTCGGCCACGTTGTATGGCAACTCCTCTAAGTGCCGCAGCTGCAACAACACACACGCGACACGCGCGCACATGCACAATTACAACAAGATCGCCTACCTTTGGAGACTTACGTTGCTATCGACCACGCTCCGTGGGACTCCAGGTTGCTCCTCGAGGAACCGCGGCGCACATCGACAGCCGGCGAGACGGAAGGTTCGCGGTTTGATTTCATTTCCGGTTACGAGACTTAGGATATTGATATTCCGCCAGGGAATTACCGTCGAACGTTTCGCTGTTGCGAGGAAATTTGCGGAGTAAAAAATTTTTATTCGCTGATCAGTCAGCACGTTCGACAAACTCATACAAGCATAATATTGATCTAAGGTCGTTTGACTGAGTTTCCATCTGTGGAATATCGCACCCTCATCTTGTCAAATTTCGATAAAAGTTTTTCGACAAATTTCTATAACTAATCCTTCCTTTTAAAAAATTAATAAAAACTTTTTTTATCATTAAAATATTTTAAATAATTAATTAATATGATTAAATAATTTAATTATCTAAAAAATAAAATTTTCGTATTGATTCATATGTACTTTTACAATTTAATCCGCTAAAAAGTTCAAGTTTCTTTTTGTTATTAAAATGTCAAAATTTCGAAAAATTTAATGATGAGGTACACAATAATAAAAAAGAAAGGTAATTGATTGTAGTTGCAATAAAAAGAACCCCCTTTTTAATGTGCTTATAGCACGGACGATGGAAAAAAAACAAGCACGATTCACCGACAAACGTATTTGACCCCGTCAGCGAAGAAAAAGCCTTCGATCTAGGAGAAGCTGTGGCAGGAAATTTTGTACTTCCTATCAAAGATTGGCTTTGGGGAATTGCGCCCGAAAAGTAAATACAAACATCGGAAAACACCGAAGAGCCTTGCGGCGTAAGAAAAGAGAAGATGTGGTTGAGCGAAGGAAACTTCGGTAAACCGAAAATAGAAAAGTTCGCTTCCTCAGTTCCGCTTGCATTTGACACTCGGGAATGACTCGAAGGGAAAGAAACGGCCACGAAACTTCGCGAAACGGAATTCATCCCAGAGAAACTGCTCCCTTACGAGTAGATCAAATTTTTCGGCAGTTTTATTCATTGCAGTTTGCTCGCGACGGGTCGCTACAATTTCTTTTGGCGGATAAATGGAAGGACGATTTCCGCGAGTGGCGGAAATCGAAAATCCCATGCTTCGAAGCGGACCGATTTGAAATCGACTCGAAACTTCGACGAAGAACGGTGCCAGAAGCTGCTAAACTGTCACACCTCGATGAAAATCGAGATTTCGTGAATCTATCAAAATTAAACGAGAGAAGAATAAAAAAAAAAAAAAACTCGAGGAATGCAACGCCAAAAGATACTTTGCGAAGCTGATCGGCTTCGATTCTGGTCTATACAAGTTTTCGAAGGGAATATTTTTCCGACGGAGTTGAATAGATTGCGACAGTGAATGTCACGACTCGATCCGTTCACATTGTGGAACAGCTGCCGGTTGCATGATCGACGCCAGCCCCTTCGTAAGGGGAAGAAAGACCGCCGCGCGGATGTGCAGTTCCGGAAGCTGACAGTGCACAACAGTGGCTGCAGAGTTTCTCGCTTGGTGATGCGTTTCAGATTCGTGCAGATTCGTGGCAGTAAGCCTTCGCTCGGTGAATTTCGACAAGATTATGGAACATTAGCTGATCCCTGTATTTCGAGAAGATGGAAGATAATAGAGATTCTATTAGCAGCAATTTCATAGATTGCAAAATGAAGAATCACACTTGAAAGATGACAGAGAAAACGTACGAGATAGTGCTCCTTCGTGATACAAGATAAAAATATGATTGTTAAAATATGATTACTTTTGCAGATATTAAAAAATGATTCTCGAAATTACAAAAAAAAGAATATGAAATGAACAAAGGTTACAACGTCGCTAGATTGAACTATCAATATTATTAGGTAAGAGTATCAATCTACTAGAAAGTAAATGATTTATTGGGCTATCATATGACGGATTATATTTCTTAATTTATGTTTTGAAAGTTGATATGATCGGAAGAATCATATGGATGAACTCTGATGGATGGATAGCGACTTTAATGAATAACCGTTGTATTGACAGAAACTACAAATGATGTTGAGTTCATATCGACATATTTGACAAGAAAAAAAAATTGGGAAAACAAACACTCGGCGCGGTGAGAAGAATCCTTTTTATCTCTGGCTGGTCCAAGATGGAGCAATAAAAACTGACGATTCTGCCTACCTTTTCATCGGCACCAAGTCATCTCGTTCGGATCGGCTGCTGATGGAGCGATTTAACAAGTGCTTTCTCATTTATATACACGGTTCGCCTCGAAAAATTCACCTTGAAGAGAATAAAGTTTGTTAAAGAAATGAATCTTTCAATTTGAAAAAAAATGAACTAAAAATTTTGGTATTACAATCTACTTATATTTACTCATTACTCACATATAGTATATATTTAGAACATAGATAATAAAATTTATATATCAAGTAACTGAGCGATGAAATTTTTTCCTTAGAAAGTTTCATTGTAAGTCATGAATAAAATGGCGTTACATGAAATTATTTCAATTATCTTTTCAAATAAATAGAACAATTGTGAAAACGTACATCTCTTCAAAGTTTCGATAATCAAAATTGTACCGACGGTATAATAAACATATGCACTGTTGTTAGACTAGTTCAATTACACGAGCAGCACATCAACAGCATCCTCAACAGACAACTACCTACTGTGCAGGTAACGCGCATGTTGTTAGCGCAAACTAAAACGTAAGTTAACGACGATGGGTGGTTAATGGATCGGCTTGATCGCCGGTTATCTAAAGGCAAAGTCAAGAACAAGAGCGTAATGCATAAATAGCAGGCGCATTCCAAAAAGAAGAGAATTTGTGTGGGTGAGGGGACCGATGTTTACAATCGCATCGTGAACTTCATTTTTCTATAGGCTCGCGCTGATCTGTGGCACAGAAGTGCAATTATCAACATTGCCGGCAAATAAATAGGTACATTCTATGAATTTTACTCGCATTTACTTCAATTTTATTCGAATTTTACTCATTTTTACTTCAATTATTAAAACACAGCTTTTAGATCGCGTCTATAAAATCACATTCGGCAAATTTTTTAATTAATCAAGAAAAACACTAATTCTTATTGAAATTTTTTGATGTTCATTTTTCTACATCAACTTTCTGAAAATATCGAGATGGAGCAATGTTAATTTATCTACGATACAAGAACAACAATTTGTCGCAATCCGTTTTCATTTTGCTCTAAATCAAAGTGAACGAGGGATATATTTTTGAAAAAGAATGTTTCTACGACATTCATTGACATTTCAAAAATGCGACACGCGTGATAAGCGACTATTCGGTTCATTCCGGATATAAATTTAAAAGCCAACCACGCCGAACCATTACTGTCTTCGGCTAAATTTTACGAGTTCGCGTGACACACCAATTAGCGGTTATTAATTAATCGACTACGCACGCGGTGGCAGATCGTCCGACGCGCCACGCCGACGCGGAGAAAATCCGAATTTATGGAAATACGGTACGGCGATAACGCGAAGAGCGAAGAGATTACACTCGAGTGATGAAAAAGTTAAATACGCCATCGCCGGTTTAACCCGTCTATCCCTTGTTTGAAATTGTGGCGTGGCGTTGCCGTCAAGTATAATTCTCGCGATAACGAAAGTTCCCGCGCGTTGCAAATTCCGTGCATCACTATGGCAAACGAATGGACTTTTCGTCGGCGCGCAAGTTTAATCGAAAACCAATAAGCTTACGAATTAAATATTAACCCATCAGCTGTCGCGAACTAGAACGTTTCCATCTCGCATGTATTTCGATCCATTTGCATCTACGCGCGTGATCGTAAGTATGTAAATGCGACTTGTTATACGACATAAAAGAAATAAATCTCTCATGACAGGTCTTACATAATTTTTTTAGATGCATTAATCTCTTAATCTTTTTAAAAACGATTTAATTTAACTATTATATTCTTATATAATTTTTCGATTTCCCTTTACATTTTATCGTGACATTCGTATCGAAAACCAGTAATTTGTTATCAATTTTACTTATTTCACTTATTAAATTTACTTTAAAATTCAGTTGTAAGAAACGTTAGTAGCAATCCATGCGATTATTTCCGGCCACAGATCGACTGCCGCCTGAAACGAGGCTTCCTAAACAGCCGATCGATTTGACTAATTGGGAGAACATCAATATATATATATGCGTGCCCTAAAGAAACAATATATATATACATATATATACACACACACATGTAGAATAGAGGAAGAAAGGAACAGTGTTGTGTTCGTCCAACTAGCATCAATGCAACAACCATGGCGGAGCATTCGGGTGGTGGTTTTGCGGTTCGTGCACAAGTGAATATTCAACGGGTTTCTTTCCACTCTGTGTGCTACACTGCCGATACGAGTACACCGAGAAGAGGAAAGGTGGCGACATTAATTATCAAGTAGTAGAAAGAAGAGACACAGTGAATGCACGAGAGGGTACGGAAGGAGGGAAAAGAAATAAATAATGCGAGGGAGGGGGAGGGGGCGATCGTTCGTCAAACACGCGCTTGCGGTCGTTCGATACTGAATTTATGATATCGGTTTTTCGCGGCGATCTACCGGAGGGATAGCGAAATTCCGCAATACGCGGAAAACCGTGGCGGTATGTATCATAGCGCGGTATATATTATGCACGGTATGATAAGAATAACACACGTAAAATAACGTCCCAGCGGTGAATTCATAATAATGAGTTAACTAGCGCGAATGGAAAACGCCGATCTTGCTTAAATAAATCGCGGATAATTCGCCGTGACTCATAATGGAATCATAATGGGGTCCATCTTCCCCCGGGGAAAAATATTCCGATGATTAAAAATGAAATGTCGGCCGCGACACGATCAACCCGCTGCACTTCGACAATGATTAATCAGTACATAATTTCTTGGCCGTTCAATCTCGCGTGTCAACCGATGCTCTGACGTTTCTGTTCAATAAAATGTTAAAATTATAAACTGTATTCGAAAATTCTTTAAAAAAAAAAAGTTATTTTAATATCACGTATGATTAAAATATTGTTAAATATTGCGAGACATATATTCGTATAATTCGTATAAGTCCCGTAAAATTTACAATATAATGCGCGAGCGATAAAATACGCGATGTTATCTCCTGTTTTTATACGAAAAATTTTAGCTCTACTTTGCGGATTACTCACTGCCTGATATTGGCCAAAGAGAACCGGAAAAGACATTCTTTTCGTGCAAAATGTGTAACGAAAAACCGGATGTTTGTACGTGAAACTTTTGAAGATTACCTCGGAGAATTTTTGCCAAGCGCGACCTAATTTTAGAAATTGACCTAATTACACCGAAAACGAGCGAGAGGAAAGCAGCGATCGCGCGCGCGGTTTCTAAACGACAAATGGAAAAGGGAACGAGCACACTTTTGAGCGCTAGGTCGCGCACGGATTTAAAAAAAAAAATTTTTTTTTATCGCGTACGATGATAAAAAGCAAAGAAAACCAAGCGCGTTTTACTGCGATGCGAGATGTCTCAAATTATCCAGATCCGATTTGTCGTTCAAACGCGTCTTCCGTTTCGCGATGGGACGCGCACGAAGAAAGGGGGTCGACTAAGTGGGATTGATCGGGGAGGGATAGTTTGAGGTGTTCGTGCTTATTTATGCGTATCGTTTTCAACATATGTAACACGCGTTCGTCTCGGTGCCGCGCATGTGGTAGGATCCTTAACTCAATCCGTACCTCCGTCTCGCCGCCGCCCTCGGTGCAAGGACGAGCGGTGCAGCTGCAGGCGATGGGGTCACCGCGGCCGCGGCGACCGCTGCAGCTGTAGCTGCCGATGGCGCCGCCGCTCCCAGCCAGCTCCACGGCATGGCCGGCAACCTGTATCCTGTTTTTGTCAGAGACCGTTAATGCTCCGTGTCGCTCCCGTGATCGCGCAACGGCGGGAGCGCGACGTCTTAATCCACCCCCTCCCCCTTCGTTCGCGAAACTTTCGGAGAGCTACGTCACGTTCGGTCGTTGAGCACCACGTGACTCGTGCAATCGCGTTTAATAATTAATGAACGACAACGTGGTTACTGGCGTCGCACTCGAGAAACGTGGTCTCCCGTGGCATAAAGAATGAAAGAAAAATTCCTCTTTCTTTTGAAGCAAGTATTTCTCTGTAGATTCCTTTAGCTTAACAGCGTTTGAATTTGAACATTCAAGAAAGCGCAGCCCCAAGACACAGGAGACCGACTTACTGAATAAACAATCGCGCTATTAGTAATTTAAATTCGACTGCCAATATTTGTGTGATTATCGAACATGTCGAAGCTGCCCCTTTGAGAGAGTGGATTAAAGCCTCAGAATTCCGTGACTTGCGGAATTCCTTTTCATAAATCACGCTTAATTTTCATTACAACAATATTTCGTGAACGTTGGAACATTTTGTTGCGTTAATTTGAACGTTCCATGAATAATTGACGGGTGAATTCGATGCGGTTCAGACGTTCGCAAAATATTGTTGTCGATTAAAATTAAAAGCGTTGCGTAGAGAAACGATTCCATTCGTGCTTGTTATTTCATTAACAATTTTTTTTTAAATTTCACGTTAAAATCATTTTGCACCGAAGCGTTTGTCTGCGCAATAAAACAATGTTTCGCAATCGCGAATATAGTAAGTATCTTATTATCTTATCTTATCAATAATTGTGAACGGATAATGGCATTTTCGGTGTCAGTTAGCGAGTTCTTTTTATATTATATGTATTTCGCTGCCGCTATAAATGAATGAATTATATAGATTGATATATTCCCTAGCAAAAATCTTCTGTTAGTCTTTAAATATAAACAATAGAAATTAAAATAAGTGATTATTTGCAAATGGAACTCTTTTTCGTTGGCTACAAATTATCATGTAATTTATATTTACTCAAATTCAAGTTAACGAGTAGTTGAAACAACGTGTAAATGATTGCACAATTTTGTGATTCATGTGCTTTAATTTGGAATCCAAATTCTTTCTCTCTCTCTTTCCCATTTAGCAGGACTCAGAATAAAACCAGATATTAATGGAGAACAAATGGATATAAAAATGATAATTAATGCGATAGTCGCGTGTATGCGTATCGTAAATGTTGCCTATAGTTGCCCTTCGAAGTGCCGCTCGGAACACACGATTTAATGTAATATCGGTCATTTTAAATGTAATTATTAGTCGATAATAGTAACGTCATTACCGAAATTACCTGAATTACGCCAACTGGGCAATCGGAAAATGTTCGTGGAACATTTATTTGCCGCGTCGACGCGACAATGTAATAATGAATATAATGAGAAAGAACTTGCGCAATAAATTCCGCCTTAGGCTTCGAGATGAAAGTTACAATAGGAGAGGCAATATTAATTTTGCGTTTCGTTGACTTTAGTTAATTTCAGTTTTTAATTAGTTGATTAACAGGATCCCGACACGCGGGGCCGTAAAACCGGATTCTAACAAAGACAAACGACCACGTACGATCGGGCAAAGAGGATTAATTCCGCCGTGACGAATAAGATGAAATTTTATGCAAAGCTTGCGGACTGGCTCGTTAAGGCGAACGTACCGGACAGATTTATTGCGTTCTCGAAAGTTTCCAACTCTTCTAAAGCTTCGTTAAACGGCGCATCGTCCTGTGAGAGGACGAGAAAGGGACGAGGGGGAAAACTGCGACGAGAGTCGCCGGCGGATCATCCGGCGCGACGTTTCTCCACGCGGCAAATCGAAACTCGGATTACTTTTGCCGCGAGATCACGCGTACGAATCCCGCGCGAAAGCGGCTTCTCGAATCGTCAGAACTCGATACTTCTCGATACGGATTTATTAAACGCCATTGTATTCGCGTCTGATTGTTAATTCGACGAATCGAACAATATAGCATGAAATCCTTCATCGCGCTGCGAGGGATTTACGATTGTAACCAGAAAACCTTTCAACTACTTTACGTTGCGATATCGCTACTTCGATCGATCCGATGAAATGGTAGCCGATTAAATAATTGGCGCGTAATAAAAATCATCGTGTAATCCTCTCGTAGTCAAATTTGCAATGCCTGATCGAGAATTAATTGAAACAGAATTACGAAATATTGAAATGAATCTTATGTTTTATCGATAAATTTGTATATCATATCAATTTAAATCGCATATTTATATTTTTCAACATCATTTCTTTGCGCATCTAATTTTTTATTTATTTAAGATAAATCTTAGAGCAATTATTAATATTTAATCTGTTAGACAATGTTTAAACAAAGATTTGCCATGTATTACAAATATAAAAAAAAAGAGAAAAATGAAAATTATTGTGATTTCTCTCGTGTTGTTGATAAAGCGCAGTTTGGTATATGCAGTATTGTTAATTACAGCTAATTTTTCATGCTAGTTTATTTGCCAAACGACCGCGACCTGCATGTTTCGCCCAGTATGCACAAACGAAATATTAATTACGATATTTACTCACTGATTTATTACCAATCAACGCGGTGCCATTCGTGCGTAATTGCATATTTGATGTTCGATATAATTTTACAACTGCGCACTTTTGCTCCGAGCATATACGTACACTTTTTTTTTTTTCATTTCAATTCTGTAAATGTCAACTAAAAATCTAACAATCCTATGTCGCCGAATATCGATCCGAAATTTACCTATTACGTGTATGTCACGCGTGTTGTGTAAAAACATTAAAATATTCAAACTGTAAACCGCACACGATCACAAAATATCGCGAGATATACCGGCCCCTTCGATCTCGTAACATAAAAACAACAACATTGCAAAAATCATTTGCGAAATATCATGCGTAACGCAAAAAAACAAGATTTACCTATTTTCGTTGCAATTATATTAGTTTGTAGAGCACGTGGAGTACCGATATTACAAATTCCGAATCCTCCTCGAAAAGGAGCCGAATGAAGAGGCTTTTATGTTATCGTGTCTCTGAGAGGCATAAGAGGGCACGCCATTGCAAGTGCATGATATAATTAAGACAACGTGAGGAGGAGAGGAAGAAGAGCTGATGCGGAGCTCTGAATTTAGCGAGAGACAAGGGAGCGCGATTCGGAGGAAACACGAATCCAAAAATTACCCTCGAGACTTTACAATTCGTCCGATTGTATCCGAGATTCTTCTTTGCTTCCCTTCAAGTTCTTTAAAAATAATTACTCACAAAAACCGCCGGGACAATTTTACAATTTTCTCGTAGAGAAGAGAACTGACGTTCCTGCTTTTAAATTTGAAGATTTGCGATGTATAAAGCGCGTCGAACGTGGCACACGCGACGAAACGAGGAGTAAAATTTTACCATTAAGAGAGGTATATTTTTACGTAACGATTAACCGTATTAAAAAGCGGTATATTTTACTTTACCACGTTTTTACACTTGATGTTTGTTTCACGCGAATTCTCGCGAGAATGTGATCAACGTGTATGTGTGTGTGTGTATTAAATGGAAAAATGGCAAAACTCCGAGCTAAACCGAAATGAACTTCACGAGCTCGCGCATAAACTAATTATCCCCTCTTTTCGTTAAATTAATTCCGCCCACGAGGATATGACGACTCGGATAACTTAAGATTGAATAAATAAAAACGAATAAATTCCGAATAAACCGTTTCTTTAAACGAACGGAGAGACTCGGCGGAGACGGAAATTCAAATCGCTTAAAATTTTTAATTGGAAATGTAATTACTCCGAGAAAATTAATATTAAAATAATTATTAACACGCAAAATATAAACGAATGAGATTTCCGACTGACAAAGCGAAAATATAATTCGGAAATCAGATTAACACGTTGATCGAAGGAACGAATGTGATCGAATCGAATTGTTATATTTTTCAATTTCACAACGCGACGTTAACGCGGGAATAATATTTTTGTCGCTTCGTACGTCGTTTCCATAGACACAGTGTGTTTCGCGCGCTTCAATTATTACGCGATAACTTCTCGCGCGCCATTTTCAACGCAATTACCCGATAATGAGAATATTGGAGGAAAAGGAACTTTTATCGCGTGTTACAGCGTGAAACTTCGTTACTGCGCATCTGGGCGACCTGGCCTCATCGAAATTATTTTTTATATCAACAACGGCGCTTTTATCGCGTTCGCTGTCATAATTATGTAATTATCACGTATCTATTTAATTTTGTATTATCGTGTATCTATTTAATTTTGTGTCATCCCGTATTAAAATCTGTATAAATTTCCAACTCTTTTAATATGAACATGAGGATCCTATAAAATCTTGTAGAGCGCGAGTCATCATCCCTTAAATTCCAGATAATGTGCTCGATTGTTTGGTATTCGATGATTTCACGTTATTTACACGTGGAATTTTACGCCGGCCTGACCTTACGTTTCGTGCATACCGGTAACCCGAGGGAAAAATCCCAATAGGGAGGAAACGTTGTTTTTCGCGATTATTGAGCTGCGTCGAAAAACATTTGTTTTAAATGTTTCGCATTTGACCTCGTCGTGCGCAGTTCGTTGCTTTTTCGAGGCGTCGATAATGTCTAAAGGTGTCTCGACGAAGCAACGAGTTGCGCACAACAAGTTCACCATTCAAACATTTAAGGAAAATTAAATTTTTCAAGGCAGCTAAAACTTTCTCACATCCTGCACATCCTGCGCGATAATATTGACCGTTATTTTCAGAATGTGACGTTCCCGACTCCGAGTATTACGAATTGAATGCATCGTCCGGGATGGCGTTACGTTATCGCATAGCGAACGCGGCATTAGGAGAAAAACAATCCGTGGAGATTCGGGTTATGCGGAGGATCAACGGGCGCGCGGGCACGCCGAGAGTCGTCGGCGGTGCTGTGAGTAATTAATATGATTGAATTCTGGGGGAGGAGGGGAGCTCGTGTGCAGCTTTGAGGCTTTCGTTTCGCGGCCGGTGACGCGCGCGCGGAGAGAGCAGGAGAGGGTGACTCGGAGCACGAGAGGGCGGTAGGAGGGGGCGCGGCGAGGGTTGCTGGCAGGGTTGCTACGAGCGATCAATAAATGCCGCTGCCAGCATCCACTCCCCTGGACCCACGTCTCTCCCACGTGTCGTCTCCCTCTCGCTCCCTATCTATCTCCTTCTCCGTCCGTCCCCCATCGCCCTCTTCCTTCCCGTCCTCCCTCTCTTGCGCACTTTTGCGCGGCGCGGCTCGAAGCTCTTTCCGTCGCTCGCGAGGTACAACTCGCTAGTCGATACAACGAGAGAAAAAGGGAGTTTGGAATTTACCTATGTATTCCCGAGCGAAGCTGTGCACAATTGCCTCGCGGGAGAGCCACCGGCGACGGACGGCTCAGAAATGACAGATGCGACGGCCGAAAACGTTTGTATCCGCATTTAGGAAACGGTGTCGCCGTGAAGAAGAGCCGCGCGATGCTCGATTGATTTTCTCGCTAAGAGGCGGCGAGAGGGAGCCTATTTTTGCGTCGACACATGAGAAATTGAAGGGTTCGCTGCGAGAACGAGAGGCAAGCTCATCGTTTGTAAGATCTGCCCTTTAAACACGCAATCGTATCTAAATGGTACATGGATCTTACAAATCGTGGGTCTGCCATTTTACCAGTGAATTCTGTATCCTTGATGTGTTCAAAAAAAAAAGAAAGAGAGAGATGAAGAATGAAGAACGAGATCTTGATCACAATTTCTTAATTTCAAACAACGTATATAAATTATGCGAAGGAATGGAATTCTGGATTTTATATAGGTTTAAATAAGGAATAGGTCGAGGTGTTTGAGATCATTCGACGTCTCTGAAAGTGACGGGCTCGGTCGCGTGCGAGGCAAGCAATTGAATCAACTCGCTCGCCTTTTCCACGTAGCGCGTTCGAGTCGTAAATCACGAGTACTTAAGACGTAATTAAGCCGTATTAACTTTGCAAAGTGGGCGATGCGAGAATCAAGATCGAAGATCTTCTCTGTACGCTCTAGATCGTTTCGCGAAGATTAAGATGCTCGAATTGGCCGAGTTGATTCGTTTTGCACGTTTTATTCGGGAAATTACGAAGCTTTCTCGTATCGAGTGCTTTTAAAACAATGCATCGAAAAGAGGTTTCCATTCGTGAATAACATGTTTGTAAAGGGAAATATTACGTAAATCAAACTGAAAGAAAAATGAATCTAATAATGTGAAAATGAAAACGTATATTAAAGTTGTGTTTCAATGTAAGTTTGCAAGGCATTAATAATCAACGAAGTTTTAATAATCAATGAAGAAATATATTTGTGTTAAATCACCGGTTTTCAATACGTTGTTACGTGCACGTAATACGGTGTATTGCATTGTTGATATACAATACAATTGTTTTTTGTGAATAATAAACATCGTTACCGGACCAAAGAAATATCGTCGGCGTAACGATCTCTCCCGTAAAGTTTATTAAACTCGGGAAGAAGAATAGCGGCGGATATTAAAGCGTTACGTTAAGCGTTTCGCAAATAAATCTGCCAATAAATCATTACAAATTCTGAAAATGACCGGTCACGAAAGACGGTGGCGAGATACAAAGACTGACTTTACGTCTTTCTCGCGGAAACGTCAACGTCGGGGGTAAGAGAAACGGGGGGAGGGGAGGGCGAGATGCAGGGCACTGACGTATCCGGCGCGGGGAGCGGGAGAAAAGGAGGAGCGTATGAAATGGATGAAGTGAATAAGTAGAACGTGAAAGAAACAGAAGTAAGAACATACACGGAGACAGGTGTGAAATGCAGCCGTGGCAGGCTGAAAAGTCAGTCAAATGCACTAGAACCACAGTCGCATAACCCAACGAGTAAAGCAACAGTGATTAAGGTGTGGTGTTTACATAACGTACTTCTCTTGGCAAATTACTTGGAATTCAAATCAACGCTCACAGGACTAATGACGTTAGCAAACAGAACTACCGCGACCCGTTGAGAGTGCGCGACAAACCTTCGGTGTGCCCGGGAACACCCGTTACGTTCACCCTTTACGAACACCCGTTCACCCCCTCCCCCTCACCTCTCGTCAGAGGTTCGTTCGGTTCAACGAAACCAGCGTTTACCGAAGGTGTCTAATCTAGGTACGAGCTTCTACGTCACGTGAAATAAAATTAGATCGCGCGAAATTAGACTTAACTTGCGACATACTCGCATACGATGTTCACTTTGAAAACGTGAGATACCCCGTGAGAATGAAGTCGAAACGTAACGATGGCTTTGCGACAAAATCATTCGTGCGTTATCCCGCGTACCGAGATTACGTCTATCGTTAAAAAGAAAAAGAAAAGACAGAGAGTCATACAATTGCCACTATGTTATCACGACGGAGCTATCAATTATCCCGGTAAACAGCGACTCGAGAACCCGATCGGCAATTCGACGTTTGAAACGAACAAAAAGCTCGTTCTAATTCCACGAGCTTCACGATTCCGAAGCTTGAATCTTCCACGTTTTGCTCTCGCTCTCTCGCGCGCGCGCATATCGATCCGAGCTCGCACACAGGCGAAGGGTCTCTCTCTTTCTCTCTCTCTTTCCCGAGGGTCAAAAAGTTCCTTCGCCATATCCCAAGGAAGGGCTTGCAATGAAAATCATTGCCTCCGCGACGGAGGCAACCAAAGTTCCTGAAGCGGTGGATGAAGGCGCATTCTCGCATCGAGGTATGCAGGTACAATATACGTGTTTCTTGCTACACAGATAGACTCGATCGCAAGGCGTCCAATCGGCCTCGACTCGTATGCCGATCTCGCTTGAGATATATGATTCCATGCACTAAGAGATATATTATTCGTTCCAGAAGTATAACAATAACGATTACGGTCTCCGAACGAAAGCCATTCAAAGATACTTCCGAGCAAATGGTGTGAGTGAGTAATATACGCCAAAAAAGGAGATGCAGAGATTAGTATATATATATATATATATATATATATATATATATATATATATATATATATATATATATAAATATAAACGTGAGCTCTACTTTCACATTTCGCAAAGAAATCGCTATCTACGGGATCACGATCATAGTGATTCAACACTGTTCCCAATGCCGATACGGGATGGATGCGTCTTCGACGTGTTTTCGCGACTTCGACCCCGCGCGACATGATACGTTTTCTTTCTAATCACCCCGTAGTGACCGACTACCGACAAAACCAATCCGTCGTTTTCATTGTGCCCGAGAGCTTCTACTTTCTTCGAAAGTTTTTGCGAACAATTACCATTGGGGAATTTCCGGTTGCGACGATGGTGCTCGAGGGATGAAGCGACGGTTTTCCTTTAATAATCGCACACGCTGTGGTTCTCAAACCGCACTTTTTTTCGCGTTTGTACTAGTGACACGAGAAAGAAAATTTAATTTTGCAAAACTAATGTTCGAAGTTTGTTTAATAAAGAAATATCCTGTTAAATGCCAGTACACATTGAATATTAATTGTAGAATATTAAAATTATGAAATAAATGAAATTACAGAAGTACTTACTTAAAATATCTATCTTTCCCGTTAAATAGGATCCAATTACTGGTACCATCAATATATAATAATTTCTCGGAGCACAAATGCAAAATGAAATTTATCAAATCATTTTATTCAACTAGACGTGCTATTTTATTGTTCTTCTTAACATTGTGATCCGTAATGCGGCTCTATTATTCCGGACTATTAGAGACAGCCGTAAGGATCATTAGGTTCCAACGATTCGTCGATGATTGTCGAAGGATTGGCGACAACGATTCAAGAATAGAATTTAATTGCGCGGGAAATGATACTAGTCATGTGTATATTTTTCCATATCGAGCAACGACGATAAAAGCCCAAAGTTTGAGAACCACTGATTCCTTTCACTTACGTCGAAAAACATCAACGCGTGCGTTATTACGGAGGAATAACAGAAACGTCTCGGCATTGATTGACGTCCGCGAAAGCCTCAGAAAATACCGTAGTGGCTACTTCCGTGTAGCTACGATAATAATTTCGTTAGTCGATAAAAGAGCTTCTCCCTCCCACCCTTGACGAACACGAGGGGCATTTTACGACCGCGAGTATCATTCGTCGGGAGCGCGAAATTGACTGAATCGGATCCTCTCCTTTTTCTTCGAGAACAACGGAGTCGTCCATCTTTTTGCCGAGCTATATTTTTTTTCCAAAAAACAAAGCGCACTCCCGCTTGCGGCCCACTACTAAAACTGCTGGCGGTGCTTGCACGCTCAGAGGTAACTAATTAAGGCTACGCACTGACGACTAATTAGTGGATGCCAGGCTAAACAATCAGTAAGAAAGGTGAACGTTGTGTATACGATCGGGCTGATTCTGAACAATGCTCTCTCTTCTTTTGATGGCGGATAGGACGTGATTAAAGAGAGCTGTTTCGAAGAAAAATGTGACGCAGATAATAATTCAGACGGAAAGACTCGAAAGATTAAACCCAAATACGAAATTTGATTTTATTGATGCTGTAATTTAGAGAGAAAAGTTTAATTTGAAAAATTAATTTATTTATAAAGTAACATCTTAGAATCTTCAAAAAAATATGAAGTTAATTTCAATTAAAAAACATTAATTATTGACAAAATTTATTTTTTACCAGCACGACTCTTTATGCTAAAATAAAGAAAAAAAACAACTTCGACTTCTAAACTTTTGTCTAAAAGCTATTGAGCATATTACGTAACTTTTATTGATTATAACATGGACATCGCGAAGAAATGTGATTGTTCAGAAACGCCCAGCATATTATATACTTGTGTGCCTGCTGAAATAATGACGACGACGACGACGACAACGACACTCGCACGATTCTTTCGTATCGTGTGCGATTACTCGCGAGTACTCGAGTCTAGTTAACGAGACGTTGTCCCGCCGAAAATTTCGCGGACCAATACCGATGTAACGCGATTATCGGATTCACTCGCGAAGGAAAGAAATGGCGAGCGACGTGGCCGACACGATCGGCGATTAATTAAACGAAGGGCGGTATACCAGAATTAATTAGTTACCACTAAGTCAAAGGCGGCATTTGTTCGAGCATGCAGCAACCTTCGCCCGTTCAAAAAATTATTTGTCATGTCTCTCGCCAACTAACACACCGTGCCACGATCCATTAACATTAATCAATGACAATTAATAAACAGTTCCAAAAAAAATAATAATAATCATAGTAAGAAGAGTAATAAGTATCACAGACTGTGCCGCCATGGCAGCCCGTACGTGAAGTAGTGACAGAGAACTAACAAAATGAAAGGAAAGGAAGAAAATATCGAAAGAAATTGCATCGAAAGAGATAAAGAAAATGAAACAAGTGAGAACGAACACATGCTTTCTCGTGTCTGTTGCGTTTGCTCGTTATTTCTGTCACACGCGATCATCCTCGCGGAGGCTTTTCGTTAGCTTGTGCAATATGCATCCTGATTTTAAACGATGTGTGAGAAGAGAGACGAAAGAACGCACGAGAAAGACAAAGGAAGAAAGAAGGAAAAGAAGAGACGGAGAGACAAAGTGAGAGAAGAAAAAAAAGAGAGAAAAAAACACGATACTGAAAGTCGCTTTCACAAACTACTTCGCAGCTTTGTAATGTATACGTTATGAGTGCACATATGTTGTTAATCGTACGATACTGCCAGGACGGATTATCATACGTGTGAAATTACAATATAATAAATATGTGTCCGCGTGCATATAGCGCTAACGTTTCTGCGAAGCACGTATATACACGCCGATACATACGGCATATCGGTAGATATATATATCAATATATATATGTAATGTATATATATATTCACAGGTGAATCTCATATGAAGGCAAGCCAAGGCCACGACATGAGACGTGCAAATTAAAAAAGGTAATAATATTAAAAAAGAAGCAAGTAAAAAATTCTCTCCCAAAACCGCTCCAACCACAACCAAGCACAACCACAGGCAAGATACGGGCCTTTATGTCAACGAGACAGTCATCAACCAGTGAATGTGGCGCATTACCGTGATTATTATATGTAATAGTAACAATTTAAAAAAAAAATATCTATATATATATAATGTATGTATATATATACGTATGAGGTATACGAAAGGCGGGTTAAATCGACGACGGGGAGGGACATGTAAAGGGAGGAGGGAGGAGTGGGAAACATGTGAAGCCGGCTGCAGCGGAGTCGATCGGATAATTCGATTAACTGATCCTCGTTAGCGATTTCCCCCAGCTTCCGTCCGCGCTACGGTCATAGTCGTGAACGCGAAGGGGAGTCGTCTCGCAGTTAACCGAGGTTAACGCTAATCGACGTCGAGTGCATTTTGCGTTCGTGGAACTAGGGTTCGAGGAGGGCTCGCAGGACTCGACGGGGTGGGGGGATGGAACGGGAGCTATTAAGTGGAGGGAGAGACGAGTCGACGGTGTGTCCCGATTAATCGAACTGACGGTGTGAGTGAATCAGTATAAATACGTATACAGAGAGGACATACACGCAAAACAAGCGCGGCGATGACGCCGAGGGGGGCGGGGGCGGGGATGGATTAATCGATTAATCTGCATTTCGG
>JANQDE010000029.1:901427-940051 GCA_037157785.1 Cephalotes varians
ATGGGGAGAATTTTATCTCGCGTTTAAAACAACTCATTACATTTACGCGAAAACCTTTATTGATAAAGCTGCCGTATTTGTCGCATGACTGGCGAAGATAATTGAGTATTTAGCGGTGCTCGCAATTACCCGGTGTAACACGGTAACGGAACGTATATAGGGCAGATGGTTATTCGAATTAAGCCGAAAATACCCTATCATCGTTAATAGTTCGCTAGTTAAGAACGACAGTTATATCACTGCGCAATTTTACCGTAAAGAAAAATAATGCCTCGGATATAACGTGATTTTTTGTTGCAATATTGTTAGACTATAAATTTTGACTATTTCTTCTACTAAAAAAAAAAGTGTTACTCTTTAAATTATTATGTGACTATCTCACGTACCTCAAAAACAGAATTTTATAACTTAATGATGCAGCGTATAAAGTTTGTAAAAGGAATTTGCTCGATTAATATGAATTTCAATTAATATCAAATTACACGAGGTAATCTTGTGCACAGTTATCTCGCAGCTGTGATTAAAATGCTCGTTCCTACTCTCCACAAAGCCGCACTAATAATCGCTGGGCGTGGTTGATTGATTGCCACTAAGTTTTTAGGGCTCCAAGGGTTGCCGCAAGCGCATTCTTCCTACGAACGCGAATTCTCATGAAATTCTTTTTCCGAAAAGATGATTTCTCCGTAGTAAATTATTCGTATGTTAAAATAAGAAAAAAAAAGCGATACCTCATTAATGTCCATTACAAAAAAGGGTTAAAGTTTATATAAATTTTGAAATAGCAAAATCAATCAAAAGATCTGTTTCAACAAAAATAGACTAATATTAACTAATAATAGACTAATAAATATTCCGTTATATGTAACGGTTTATTAGTCTATTATTAACTAACGTTATTATTTTTATTAATAAAACAGCAGATCTTTTAAGATCGATCGATTTTGCTGTCGCAGAAGTTATATGATAAATAATTAGTTTAGTCAATAATAGATTAATAAATATTTTGTTACATCAATAATAACTGCTTTTAAGCAACTATTCACGGAAACGATCTTATTTAAATATTGATTATGTCACATAATGGTACAAATTTACTTGTGCGATATATTTATTATATGCTACGACGATATAAACTAGGGCGATATATTTAAAACCAAATGTTCATAATAAACGAAAAATACGTAATGTACGTACGGATGGAAAATGGATTTTGTATGTCCAGAAGAGAATAACCAGAGTCTTTTTCTCCGTAATTGGCCGCGGGAATTATGTAACAAGAAGATTGGCTCTATCGAGAATGGCCGCCAACTATCGACAGCGCACTCCCGCGTCTTATAAAAACGAGATTGCAATTTTCTTTCTCGAGACGCGAAGCGCGCACGCTTCGATTTTGTTCCCGTCTGGAAGATGAATAAGGCGGGACGAGCGAAGTTTGATGCCGAGCGCGTGATTTATGGGGCACTTTTTTTCCCCGAGATTATGCGCATAAAGATGCTTTAAAATCAAATCAGTTTTTACGAACTCGGAAAAATATGCGCCTGCACGAATCGCAAAATTTCTCTGTAATATCTTTCATAATGTCCACTCGCTCGTCGGTTGACGATCATACGAGAACTCACGAGTTTACTCGCTCGCGTTCCACGCGAGTCAATTATGAGACACTTCGATTGAAATTCATTTGCGATTAATTAGTAACTTTATGCTTTGTACAGTTAATTGCGGAGCCGATCGATACTGTCGGTATCTCAATGTATCAGAGAAATCGATGATTACTCATTATCTGAACAAACAGATAAAATAATGTTTTTCCGATCAATGTAGAAAATATTTGAACAAATATAATGTAACGCATAAAACAAGAGTGCATCCCGTTTCTCCAATTCTTCAATTTCTCACTTCTATAAATTTTACGTACGAGTGCTCCGCATCCCACGATCGGTCCAGCGTCGCATTAACGATCTACGTGCGCGTAATGGGGTGCGATTTCGCGTCCGTGACTCTGACGGACGAGCGGCGAGACTGATCACGAGATTGCGTGCCACGCGGCTGTATCTCTAAAGCAGTAATGAAACGGAAGGTGGCGAATTACTCGCCCTTCGCCCTTGCCCCACTCACCCCGGCTACGATTACCCGCGGGGTGAGTCGGCCGATATCGCATCAGGAATGACCCGTAAACGGAGTGCCGGATGCGGTCGCTCGATGTCACTTGACCGTTCCAAGCACGAACGTGCGTATCTCGCGTCGGATTTAATCCTGATTTTTGTCAGATTCGGCAAAGCACGTGCCGATGCAACGCGATAAAAGCGGAAACGGGCAATCAGACGGACCTATGATAACGATTCGCCTTCGAAGAAATAGTAACGAGGCACGTGAAGCGCTTGATTGCCGAGGTCGCTGTGTGCCTAAAATCATGGAATCCAAATTCGCGTTTCATTGGATTTTGATTAAACTTTGCTTCGTAAAATAAAGACTATTCGTGCAATAGTAAATTTGGAAATATATTTTACGTGGACGTTTAGATTATAAACGTGGGTGTATAATAAATGCAAAGCTTGTATCTTTATTTTGAATTAAAAACGTGCTGTTCTTAATTAAAATTTTGCGAAATGTTTTCCATTCAATGTTAAAATCTAACTTGTATATTATGCTCTTTGAAATAAAAGTCCCTCTAATCATAATAAAAAAAATTTCAACATCCGAGCGAGCTTCTGTTCTTTAAAAGATCCTAACTGCACACATATGCATTTGATTTGGAAGATATGTTTTCTCTATTTCCGAGATTGTGAGAAATACAAGCCGCGAGAAATTAATTTAAATTCACAAAGTGAAGCGCAAAGTTCCTACGAAAATATTATTGCGCAAGCGACAGGATATTTTAATAAAAAAATAATTACTAGATAAAACGACATTATTTTTTAAAATTCGAATACGAATCTTATTACGTGTTATTTTGCCGCCGGAAATTGTTTCTTCTTTGATCTCGCGAACAAATGCAGGCAGAGTTCATCGTTATAGATCATATGTAAGAGAAAATAGAGCGGAGATAAGTTTTAATAAAAACGGAAGTGTAGCACGAGAGAAAAAGTGAAAAATAAAGATAAATATATATGAAATCTCTCACATAATAATTTCAATGCTGTGAGAAATAACCTTATCGAAGCCATAAATGTCATTTAATTGCAGCATAGATGATAGAATAATAAAAAAAAAACCGAATTGTATACAGAATGGTAAAAAAAAGGTCTTCCTCTCTCGACTATACTAATTTTAGAAATAGCTCAGTTCATTTATTTAGGCAGCGTTCATGCAAGGAATTCAAAATGCAGAAAGTAGATAGTTTCGTCTCGCAACAAACACGTCCGTTTACTCACGCTCGTGTGCTTACCGCACTGTCGGGTGCCTGTTTATTTGCGTAGCTACTTAGGGCAAAGGTGTAATTGCGTTTTGCGGAATGGCTGCTGTGGTGAAGAAATTTCTACAATTTCGCCTTATCTCCGCTTCCGCTTTTCAGACACCCGCGCGATTTTCCTTAATATTTCAGTGTATTAGGTCGGGATTCTTTAGACGTGACGCGAGACCCATGAAAATAGCGTACCGCTATTCCGCCACACCTCTACAAGGCCCGATTTCTTCGTAGCCTGGTTTATTTATCGAGCGCTGCCGCACGGCGGACAATAGTGGCCCGCTTTGCATAAAACTTATAGGATCTCGCGACGAGCCGGCGTATCGAAAATATATCATGCAAATATTACGCAAACACGTTACGCGGTGGCGCGTGAAATTCCGCCCCCAACCGTCCAGCATCCCTTTTATGCCGCTTTTCGTCCGTTTCGCGAATTTCTCGCGCGAAAATGCTGGCGCGCATATAAAACGCGTTGTAATTCCATTAAACCCCGCTTCCGGTATTAACCGCCGGTACAGCCGCGGCGGCCTGGCTGCGCGACAAGAATAAAAATAAAAAAAAAACTTTTTTTTTTTCCAATAAAATGAAGCTTCCCGCTTGAACCGCCGGTCGAACTTTTTCGTTCCGCTTCTCGCGCTTATTTCTCGACGATGAATCGGTGAACTGTACGATGCACCAAGAGAAAACGAGAATAAGCGAAGAAGCGAGCGGAAAAGTTTTGGAAGAGTGTGCGAAATCCAGTCGCGAAATAAATGCGAGCGACCCTTTTTTTTTCCCTTTCTTTACACGACGGAAACGTGTCCTCGTTTCAACAACCGCTTTGTACCGTCACAGCTGTAAATCAGATTGTAAGAAAAGAGCGTTAGCCAGAAGACAATAATCTCATTATTAAACGAGAAAGAAAAGAGAGAACGAGAATGTCCAATCTTGAGCAGAATAAAAATTTTTTCAGTATAAAATATTTTATGTTTCTTACTGAAAGCAAAGCAATGCGATAAAGAAGAGGGAAAAAAAAATATTAACGGAATTACGCCGAATGCTGAGCTATCGGCGCTAATAATGGGAGCAATGCGCGAGAAGAGGAAAAAGACACGCAATTTCGAGGAAGACGAATAAAAGTCTGCGGCGGAACGGATTTAAAGTCGAAGGTAAAGTTCCTTCCCGCGGAAGTGAGATATTGCGTGCGATATGTCGATGCGTTGCACATTCGTTGCGGCGCGCTTTTCCTCGCGCAAGAAGGAATAAGCGAAAACGAGGGCAGCGCGAAAGAAAAGAGAAAAGCATGCAACGATTTGAAAGAAACGAGAGAGGGAGAGAGAAAACGAAGAGTGCCACGCGAGCGCGAACAAATGCATGCCTGCCGTGCGACGGGGCGTTATTTATGCGACAATTAATGAGCAGCGAGACTTTGCGTAAATTATGGACATCACGTACCTACTGCCGAGTGTTCTCACGGAAGCGGCGAGCGGAAGCGCCGTGAAACGGGAGCTGCTGCCAAACGGCAGCAGCGGGGAGAAGATGATGCACAGGGTGAAAATGTCAGATGTGACTAACTATTCGCGATGTCTCGCGTCATCGAAAATTCTGCCGCGCCAGTTACGATTATGTTACTGCAAAAATGTTAACTCATTGCTCGATGCAGTAAGATGCGCTAAAACGCGAAGCACAGTAAGAAATTTTTCGTCCGAATGTTAAAATTTTTGTGTTACCGACTTTTAACTCATGTCTCAATATCAAGTTGACATATAGCTCATATGTTATTATTTTCGTGACATTTTCATGTGTTAAATTTATGTCAATTTAGTAATTTAACATTTTTTGTCATTTAATAATATTATTTTGAGTTATTTTAACATAATTATTTTAAAAAAATCAACATTTTTAAAAGTTATTTTAACATTAACATAAGTTAAAGTAAGTTTTAAAATAATCATAAACTTCAACATATGAAATAGTTAAATTGACTAAAACCAAATGTTTCTATTACAGATAATTTAAATTTAAGTAATTAATTTCATGTATTAATATAACATGAGAAATGTGTGAAACATTTTTTACAAGTTACTTTAATTATTCTTTCGCATATTTTTTAACTGTTTTTTGTGTTATTTTAACATCGTACTTCAAGTTGAAACAACATATATATAAATGTAGAACAAAATGTGTTTGTGTCAAATAAAATTAATAAATTAACATTTTCAGTATGTTAAGAAACAACACACAACGAATATGTTATTTTAACATAAAATTTTGAGTGGATCTTTTGGGACATACCAAAAATGTTAAAATTAATGTTATTTTTTACTATGTAAGTGCAATAACGTGCACATCAAGAGACATTTTACTGCACATCAAGAGACATTTTACTGCACATCAAGAGACATTTTACATATTAAAATTAATTTGTAAAAAAATAGCATTTTTATTCAAAATTATATTCAAAATTACAAGAGTTACGGAATTAAATCTTCGCTTAGATTAATTTATTCTTTAAATTGAAATCAGTGAAATTTCACTGATTTCAGTATTATAATTATAACCATATCGATCAGTGAAATGTGCATTGTCTTTCAGTGATTCTCATAGTACTTTCTTTTTAATCAGAATCGCTGAAAAAAAAAGTGAATACTCACTAATGATCACAGTTATAAGTGTAGCACTGCAAATCAGTGAATAATACATTGATTCCGATTTAGAGAGTAGTTGCAGAGAGAAATTGTTTTACGTGGAAATTGTCGAAATATAAATTTGATATCGGGTTAAGAGGATCGAAAGACCATGCATCGTTGCTTAAAAAAAAAGTGGAACGAACGGGGGCAAGTATGCAATTTTTATGACTCGGCTTCTGTAAATCCTGTCGATCCGGGATATATATAAGGGCGGGAAAACGTATACCAGTAGTGGAAAAGCAGGTCGGCGGGGTTGCGCGGCAAAACTTGGTTCGGGCTCCTTTCAACGTTATTTACACACGTGGCGTATTACGCGGTGAAGTATGGCAACAAGAAAGAGCCCACATGGCCGGTGACGAAATAAATTTGCGGTTTCGCACTCGCGAAAATGGCACGCTCGGTACATCGCACAGGTTTTAATAACTAGAAACAGCTTGCCAGAAATGTACAATGTTGTTAAAATTGCTGCTTCTTAGATCTCGAGATAAGCGCGACCATTCATGTCACACTTTGAAGTTGAAAAAAAACTAGAATTGGCTCCATTAAAGTCTAAACTAAAATATATATTTACAAATTTCTTTTTTCCACCTTTCTCAGTAAGACAGAAATAATGACTTTTCGAAGATACATGGTACCGGAGCAAAGATAAATGAGTGTATAATGAAGCGGATTACAGCAGCTATATTTACCGCCGAATAAATCTCTCTATAATTAGACATGTGCTACTTTTACAATTGGGTCGATTCGAGACTAATACACGCGTTTAACTGTGTAATTATAGACCGTAATAATATCGCAAAATGTCAGCTATATTTTTAAATGCTTATCATAAACGCGGAAAATTAATGCGATGTTACGCAAATTATACCGCGGATGAATTATACGCGTCTATATTTAAGTTACACGAGCCGGGAGATCGTGTGTGTTATGCTAATTTTTGTTTCTCTTATACAAAAACGAAAATAGCACGATGAGAAATTTAATCGCACACAATCGATTCGCTTAGAATCGACTAGCTTTAAAAAAACATTTTTTTTTTTTATTGTCAACATCCGCAAACGTGTGGTTCATGGAATAAAACTTAAGTGTCGAATTTATCATTGATCTCACGTCTCAGACTTTCGAGACGTAACGCGAAGAGAAAGACTCGTGCAGTATTTCACACCGATCAACATTTCCCATATCGCATTTGGCTTCTCGATTCTCCCTGAATTTAACCATCACATCACTACAAAATTCAACGAACAAATTGCCTTGTTAAATTTTCATCGATCAAAAGTCTGGTACGAACGTTCGAAAAATGTCAAGGCAACACTTGTTAACGCCACGACAATGGCTGCTGGTTGCGATACTATCGAACGCGTGAGATCTATCGCGAGGCGTGAGGTGTCTCGGCCATTCCACTCCATCGAGAATTGGCAGTTGTCGAATCGGTTTATTAGAGGTGTCGTGGCCACGCGGGTGCACCTGTACGCGTCAAATGGCGCGAATTGATCTTAACGTCTCTCGGAGCATGCCCCGAGGGCGCGAGCCTTAGCATTCCGATAATTGCATGTCGCGTGCGTGGGCACACAGTTAAATCTTGCACACACAAGCCGTCACTCGACAGGATGTTGCCTCGACGTGGGCGAGAATCGGTTCAGTCCCGTTGATTTGATCGCAATTAAATCGGAACAAACGTATTGCAACTGCAATGTCAAGCACGGATGAGCAATCTTAAAATTTATCGGTTACGGAACTGATAACCCGGCATAGCGCGAATGTTTCGGCAATTTTAAACAAAAATCGGATTTATTATAGAGAAATTAATTTAATTATAAAAAATAACAACGGAGTCCTTAATGTCGTTGAAATATTTGTTCGAAAAATTCAAGCGAGAATCGAACGACAAATTAAAATAAAATGTCCGCTGAAGCTGATTATGTACAAGTTACATTTCGGAAATAAATAAAATGGAACTAAAGAAACGTATGAAGAAAAAATGAAATTGCAAAGCTAATTTGAGAGCTTTTCTCTTCGCGTTCGACGAAATTGTGTAGATGCGGTTATAATTGGAAATGCCGATCAATGTCGACATTCATCCTTTGTGAGCCCGAGAAACTGCTGACCAGAATTATATTCACGTTAGGAAACACTTGGCAACGTACGTCCAATCGTTATTACTGCTTTAAATGCCGATTATTTATAACATAGAAGTCGTGTCGCTTCGACCCGCGATGTAAAGGTCGGCGTAAATCTCGGTTAACTCTTTTAAAACAAAATTCATGCGCAAAACATTTTAAAAAGTTATGACAAAAATAACAAAACTAAGCCTTTATTTACGCTAAGCCTTAAAGATTTATCGTCAATGTGATTGTTTTTGTTGATCGTTTTGTCATTGTGTTACAATGTATTTCCCAATTTTTCGGTATTATCTCCTCTGTTTTATAATACTTTTTAATCGATAACATTAGATGCAAACTTTTTAGTCTATCATAATAGAGAGTTCTATTTTACGAGAGTAATCTAGAGCACTCGATACTCGACGAGTATTTTTGTTAACTAATCACTTTATAAAAATCTGTATAATTTTACAAATTCCCGTGTATACTTTTGGAGAATTTTGCAAAGCTCTCGGGTATTAACTGTGACCTCGAGATATCTGGCTGAAGGACTTCATAGTGTAATCAGCGAGGAGCCTATTTGAGCGGTAGCTGGTTACGTAATACCACATATTTGCAACGTGTTCTCTTCGCAGCTGGTAGTCCGTCAGATAATCCGGATTAAGCCGCAATTTAAATCGGCCGTACGACTGGACGGAGGTTAGATTTAGTTTAAAACTCTCTGGGCATTAACGTGTCGCGTGCTCATAATGGACGTGACGTACGAAATTGGTCCAATTTAACCGAACAAAAATATATTGTGTGACACGTCCGTTAGGGAATCGACGCGAATTCTATAACTTTTACAAACGCAGCTAATTTTATTTAAATTCTATTATGGATTCAAGACTTTATAGAGAATAATTTACTCTCTTTACGCTCAAGATTTTACATGTAAATATATACGTACATTTTTTTCGATATCAAATTTGAATTTTAGATTCGTAGCTAAAAATATTCCTGAAACTTCAGATACATAGAACATAAGTGTGTAAATGTATGTATGTGTGTAACCATAGAATTTTGTCCGCCTACATTGAGTCTAAATTTCCCATTGCGATGCATGGGAAACGGCAGAGGAGAAGAGAATCGCGGACTTTAAAACGTCCTGCGTAAGCTCGTCTTCGTCTTATTCCGCAATAAGAGAAGACTTTTGCATCTTCACATCGGCAAAGTCGGCAAATGCGGCAAGTGTATATTTCTCGCGCAATATTCTCCGGGAAAATATGCTCAATGTTTGTATAGCATAGATTGTATGTGATAGAAATGATATACGAGCTATATTTTTTTATTATTTTATGCGATAGATCGTCGTGCGAGCAATACGCACGATCGGCCATTTCACGAATCGCTTTCAAAAGCATGGTCGTATTTTTCTATCGTGAGTTTCCGCTACATTCCGTAAAATTTCAATTTCGCGCATCAAATACCCGCGAGCATAATTCACATTGATATCGTATAATCTGAATATAAATTCACGTTGAAAAAAAAAGGTAACTTTCATTTCATTCGATGTAGAAGGCTCTAATTATAAAACTCAGGAATAATGTCAACAAAATAATTTTAAATTATTCTAATTTAATCATAAAATAGTTTAAAATAATTTTTAAATTATTCTAACCTAATATTCTAATAATTTAAATTCTAATCAACTTACATCTGCCCTGATTTATGATGGTTTTCTGTCATAAAATATTTCTGCTTCCGATATTTTCGTCAATATACCGGTAATATGACAAACGTACGATGTTTAAGCTCTAATGGAACCTTGTCGTAGCTTGGGGCGTTTAAGTATCAAGCGGCTCGGGAGAAAGCTCCGAGGGGCGAAAGTTACGAGGAGATAAAAGTGATAAGAAAGTTTCGGCCCACTTACCGTTCGGCACCGTCGGCGGTTTTTTCGTCTGTACCCTCGCTGTTGCGTTGTTCACCTGTCGAGTTAAGAAGAAGCAGGGATTAGAACAACCGAAATCTTTTTTTCCGAATCAGAGATTTCCAACTAACATCGCCCATCTTCGGGATCCGCGCGTGGCCGCATTTTATATACATCGCGAAAAATCCTTTAAGATAAAAACTCTTTAGGATAAAAATAGTAAAACATAAAAAGATTGTAAAAAGTTGCTATCAGCGACCAATTCAAAGAGATCGAAAAGAGCATCTGACAATCTGATTAAAGTTAATTATGATCGATAAAATAACTATGGAGGAGCTTCCACTCGCGAACATGTATTGATAATCATTCGAAGTATTAATGGAACAAACCGTGGTCGCGCAAAAGCGATGTAATCGTCATGGAAAATGCCTGAGTCGAATAAAATGCGAGAAACTTTGGCAATTTCACGGGGCCGCGCGCGCGGATCCTGTAATCAAATATGCATTGTTCGATGCAGAATCGGATTTGCAGGGAGCAATTTGCAGCTCTGCGGCTGACTTTGTTCATCGTGAAATTGTGATTTCGATTCAAAATGCGATAATTATACGTATTCCTCTGCATCGAACAGGCGCATTATGCAGTAATATTTGATAAACGATTAAAAATTATGTAGACGTTTGCACGTTATTTTCCCCTGATTGCTTTCCTTCGATATAATCCATTTCAATTATGTTTCACGTATCGAGTCCGTGGATTGTGATCATTGTTTCACGCGATATTGGTTACGTTTCACACAAATCGCGTATGTCGTGTATTGTGTATTGTGTAATTGTACGTACACAGCGATAGGTGTTTAAAACGTGCAAACGCTACAAGTTTTCACTTGAATTCAGAGATTTCTCCTGCCATTCAATTTTGGCCTTTGATACGCAAATTTGCAATCAAGCATGTAGCAAACACATTAATTTATCAATTTAGAAAATAATTCAGGAATTTGCGAAATATATTCAGAAAACTATTATCAAATTCACGTATCAATTATATTTCGAAAATACGTCCGAATTCAAGGAATGTTATTTTAACGTTAATAAATGTAACAATATATGAAAATCTCTTTCCAAAGCAAAAGAAACTTTCTTTTTTTAGTTTCTAACTTCCAAGATAAAAAAAATAGTGTTCGATATATGATAAATTGTGAATGAGTTTCTCGTTCAATGTATCTGATCTGTATAATCTGATCAATTGAAACGGGAAATTTGAAATAAATAATTTTTCCACACAAATGTATTCGAATGACAAATGTACACCAGATATATTTTACATAACTTTTCTTTTTCGGTTTAAAATCCATGAATTTTTATTTTTGGAACAGAAAAATGCCATCAATTAAATCTGATATTATCTCAGAAGTTAGAAACCGCAAGATTCTTCGCGGTCGACGAATTTAACGCTCTGTTAACGACCGATAATTTATTATCCGATAATGCTCGCATTATGCAACTTACGTTTATCTATCGCTTTCTAATAAGCATTACAATGTTGCACACGATTGACGTATCGATTCGTGAGCTAAATAATCGACAATGAAACGATTTTAGTCACCGTACCATGGCTAATACAGCGGCCGCGTACAATACACGCTTAAATAGCGTGCGAACAATTCTCGCGTTTAATCTCGTCGACCCGCAAAGAGAGCTTTACATGCGCGTCAATTGTCGAGAGAAAGAGAGAGCGAGGCGGAGGAGACACATCGTGGTTAAATAAAAGTCAAACGTGTCGAAGGGCGCGACTAATTTGTTTTGTCATGCGCCTTACGGATATCAGTTTCGCGGGACAGTTTAATGAGAATAATAAAAAAAAAAAATCAGAAGAAAAAAAGAAACTGACCGCTCTCTTCCGCGTCCATCGGGTTTTCCTCCGCTTTCTCTCGCTCTCTTTCCCTCCCCTTGCTTCCCAGCATAACCGAGAAAACAATGGCACAAGCCTTCTGTCGATTTCCGATTATTTCAATTTCGCTCAAGTACCTTCGCGTTTGGCAAAAAGGGAGGACGAGTTCCCGGTTGGATCGCAACTTGTTTCGTTCTTTATCGAACGCTTCGCTTACCATGGGTTCTTCCGCTTTGCTTTTTGTGTCCTCCACCTACCTACCTAACAACCAGCCGCCCGCCTCGTTTTCCTGTCCCACTTTGCGCCCACTTCAGCGGGGATGCTATCGAGACACAAAGGATCCGCGATATCGTACCGTACAGCGCGACGTTTCTACGTTCGAAGCGCGGTACGAAAACGCACGTCGATTCAGCGCAAACATTTCCCGACAGCCGAGGCCAGTTGACATTGATTTGGATTTCTTAGCGATTCATTTTATTTAACGTTATTGAAAATAATCGTACTTTAAATGTAAATGCTACGTTAAGATAAATAAGAGTATCGCGAAAATAACACAACTTAGGATAAAAATAAAAATTGTAATCGTTATTTGCTCAATATAACGTGTACAATTCATATGCGTTAATTCAAAATCATATGTTATTCGCCATTTTCGCGTTAATATATCTATTATTTAACAAATGACTCTTATGCGACTTCGCATCTTGAAGGATCTCCGTGAAATGCAATTTTCATGCGGTCGTAACCGAGGCAGCGGTGCATAAAAATTATTTAAGCATTCTCGAATTCGCAGTAGCTGAAACGTGAATCTTGAGCAACGTTCGTGTATCGACTCTCACGAGGATTGTGAATTACGGGGCTTCCTCAGGCCAATCACGCCCGGCCCTGGCGCGGTGCATCGTCGAGCAATTTGCATTTTACGATCTTGTTTCCGGCAACGAAGGTTTGGTGGCTGCCGTACATCTCGCGTCACAGGTAGAGTCGGGCTAAATGAACATTATTGGAAAATGGAGGCTGACGGTTGAGTTGGATGAAGATACCAAAGTTTTCGTGCTAACGAAAGTTTTCGTTGCTACGCGTAACGATGTTCTTCATCGTTCATCTAGGGTAGAAAATTCCAAAGATGATACGTGGTAAATTACTTAAGTTATTAATGAAACAATCAGGATGATTTTTTTTTTTAATCCATGTCAAACCCGATGTTAATTGTCCAAATTAAAAAAACTGTTCAAAAAATGTTCTTCATCATTTATCTAAGATAGAAAATTCCAAAGATGATACGTAGTAAGTTACTTAAATTATTAATAGACAGTCAGGATGATTTTTTTTTATCACGTCAACCCGATGTTAACTGTCCGAATTAAAAAAACTCTTCGAAAAAATGTTCATCATTTATCTAGGGTAGAAAATTCCAAAGATGGTACGCGGTAAATTACTTATGTTATTAATGGAACAATCAGGATGATTTTTAATCCACGTCGACTCGATGTTAACTGTCCAAATTTAAAAAAAACTGTCCAAATTAAAAAAAAATGCATTTGAATGCTCTTCTTTTTTTCTAAATTCAATCATTTTTGTCTAGGCACCACCTAGTCTAGTTACAAAACGTAACGTTGCAAAAATAGCGCGCGGCTGCACTTTAACGAACAAACAAACGAGCGAAGCGCGAACGGGTACGTTTTCGAAACGTACGTGTGAATCGATCCACGTCGATAATAAACAAGCGTGTCCGTGCGCGAGCCACCTTACTCCGACAAACAATTGTGGCACGCTGACGAATTTTTGTTTGCGCGTGTCGCGACGGTCGCGAATCACTGTATCGCATTCGAACGGAAAGCACCGCGAGAACGATGTGCAGCCCGGGGTCTCTCGATTGTTTTGCAAATTATACCCGCTGATATTAATGACACCAAGCTGACACCAACAGGCAATTTCAATTTTCGCCGTTATCGCTCTTGTATTTCTTTTATAATGCGCACTTTGATAAAACCGCCATATATGATACTGTTGATCTGAAATTTTACGGATTTGCAATAGCAATGCGAAACAATAAAATCGCGATTAAATTTTTCCGATATCCTCCCGCACGCAGATATAAATCGCGAGATACGAATTAATGTTTAGCGATTGCAAAAGCAATATTCTTGGTCAATATTTTTCTACTTTTAGTAACGTGCAATGCAATTAATTTTAAAATATTAAGCTTGACTCAATCGAGCAGATTATACGCAGATGGACATGTAAGCGCTTATCAAACAAAATTCAGCGATCAAGATAAAAACGATCGATATCTCGCATATATCGCAGTCTCGCCCTTGATGGATCTCATCGGCGTATGCCGAGAAAGACTCTAAAGACACGGACACGGGCTCTTACGTGACTTTATTGATTCGGCAAGGAAAAAATTATGGATGCAGGCCACTGAATAATATGCAAACGACAGGGTCGCGACGAAAAAACGCATCGACGGCCTTGTTACGCCACTATCTATTGTATATAGCGTGAAGTGCCGCCTAAAATTATACGCAAATCAATATTACTGACTTCTCCCCAGAACGTTCTCTGTCAACGTTATCACATATTTAATCTCAAGTGCTGCTTCACGTTATGTGCGATTTTTATTAGACGACTAAAGCGTTATGCAAGCATATTTAACATTAAATGTGCTACAACAACAAACGGCAGTACTATCTCAGCACATAATAATACTCTTTGTAATTGCTAATTAAACTTATGCAATGTGCAATAAAAACATCTCTTGTGATAATAATATAACAGTGTAACACAGAACCGAGAGATTTATTCTTCAGATTTAAAAAAAAAAAATTTCTTTTTAAAGTTTCTAAATAAAAAAAAAAAAAGAGATCTCTTCTGTCAATTTCCAACTTGAAACGAAATACCATTTACTTCCATCCTACATAATACCATCGCACAGTGCAATTGGCTGCGGGCAGCAGACCGATGAAGGCAAAATGGCCGCATTAATCAAGACTCCGGGTACAAGGACGATCGGCATTCGAAGGATTTAACAATCGATGCGATTCTCCTCCAACAACTCCCGCCCGGAGAATCCACGTTTCCCGAGCACTTATCTCGTTTCTGGAGCCCCCAGGGGAAGATTCGAGAGGGAAAACTCGAGGCAGACTTAGGAGCTATCTTCGAGAACGGCTGGCGGCCGGTCGAATAAGCGAAATGGCACTTTGGAAATTTCGAGCAGCCTCGCTTGCTCGTCTTCAACGAGCGGACATCTGCATAAATTTGACTTGCTAAGGTCGAAAACTCGACCACTGCCGGGGCTGACCGTTCGAGGGTGGCACGGGTGCGGTGTAGGGGACGGTACCTGTCGTTAATACCGGAAGCGATGTACGTAACCTATGACCACCCGACGTCACTTCTACCGGGTCGTGCTGGGATCGTGCGGCGAAAATGTACGAGGTAATCGAAGTTCCACTTCTCATCCCCTTCGCCCCTCTATCTTGCTTGCTTACTAACCCGATACCCGTGCTACACCCGTGATCCTAATGGAGGAACTGCTTCTTCGTCGTGCTTGATTCATTCGCGTTATCAGTTGGAGACTTTCTCGTCGCCGACGTCTTTCAATCCTCTTGCAATCCTTCTAATCCGTTACGCGACTCTTTCGGATATTTTCTGAGCTTTCTATTTGCTAATGCAGCTTTTTGGCACAACTGGGCATATAATGCATTTTGTAGAATCACACGGAAATACGTAAACGGATCGTATATATAAACGATGTTTATGATTTCTTTTCATTAAAAAAAATACGGAAAATATCTTTAGAATTTTACAGTAATGAAAAAATAGACGCAAAGAATAGAATAATTGATAGTTGCAGTTCAATAAATATTATTGCAAATGTTTTTACAAATATAACGGAGAAAGATAGGTGAAGGTTCTTCTTTATATTTTTTTTTTATCAAACATGCGGCGCGATTAAAATTTCAAGAAATTCGTCACGTTGTTTGTACGGTCTCTTCCCTGAAGTCTTCGCGGTTGAATTTTCAATGAGTTATAGAATCGTAGCCGTGGAAACGCTCTTTTCCAAGTCTGTTCATGGAATCTTGTATGAATTTTTCATGCGCGATTTAATCGCCGATTCGTCGATGTGCAGTGCTGCGTTTGCACGTTACCGCGAAAAACACCGTACTTTCCGGCGTCGTCGTCGCCGTTGACCCAGAATGTCGACTACTCCTTTGCATCTTCAGGAAGACCTTTTTCCGATCCCTAACCGACTACCGTCGTTCCGCCAAGGCCAAGCTCGTTAAATCGCATTCATGTCGCGCGTGTAGCAACCATAATTTTTGTTCTTTCGCAACGTATCTCTCGACATGAGCCTCAAAAGTTTTCATCAAATTCTTGCCTTCGGCATCATTCGCGATCGTAAGTGCAACATATTTCTCGCACAAAAAAATTAAAAATGTACAAATATAAATTACAAGAATTTTGTAAATGTGATCTTTTACAAGGAAAGAATAATTTTGCTGAGAGATCTAAAATTTTGATAGATATATACTGTAAAAAATATTTTGTGTTAAAAATGGTCCTTATTAAAATTTTTGTATTAAATTTTTAACATATCTGAGTGTTAATTTAACATACGATGATTATGTTATTTAGATATTTTTAAGAAGTGTTAAATTGATATTTAACATTTCTTAGTGTAAAAATCATATAATTTATGAATAAATGAATAAATAACATAACAATAATATAGTTTAAAAACATGAATTCTAAAATAAATGAATCAAATATGAATGTGTTAATTTAATATATAATAAATGTTACAGTTAATTTAATATATAATAAATATAATATATTATAAATGTTAATTTTACTGAAGAAATGTTTCCACAAATTGTGTCCAAGTGTTACATCTTTTGTATCAATTTTTATATAATGTCTGTGTTACTTTCAAACATACTCATCTTGTGTCAAATTAACATAACAATTAGAGTGAACCATCTGGAGCGTGTAAAATGTCAAATTTAACATAAATTTTCTAATAGTGTAGATCAGAAAATAATTTTGTTAAAACCTTAAAAATAGCAATGCTGCAAAAAGCATTTTGATATTCTAGCAACCTGTTCGTTCTACATAATTATTTTGATAGTCCAACAAAATTACTTTCCTGATCTGTATCCAACTAAAATTTTAGATCTTTCAGCAAAATCCTTCTTTCCGTATAAAGTGAACCGTGGTCTATTTATGTTGGCTACGTAAATTGTAACGCAAACGTAATATGCACGTTAAAGCATTATATATGCGATGATCATGTCAGAGTAATATTTGACCATGTCAGAGCAATATTCCTTCTCCATTTCACTGTTTATACATTCAATTTTATTTCTTTAGATTCGCGCGGAAAACGTTCTGAAATTCCTCCAAGCTTATACATCACGGAGCCCGCGGCACGTTTGTTTATACGTTCTCCACTCGCCCTATCTCTTTTTATACCTCTCCTGTCTATTTTAGATCGTCTTATGGCATTAGCATCGTCATTATCCTCTGCGCGGCTTCGACCCTGAATTCCAGCTTCGTGCGCTGAGAGCAGGGGGAGCTTTTCTCTCGGTGATACTTCTTGTCGTTTTCTATCTTAGCAGTTCTTGCTCGTTAATCTGCATTCTTCGCCTACCTAGTGGGTCGACGTAATTTCAGGCTTCCGAAGCCTCTGTGTCATTTGTCATTTGCGTGGCGCACAATAAATCGCGTTGGATTATGCATTCGAGGCTGTTCCTTAGCTGAACCGCCATAAGCACTTATCACCCGCTCGATCGACTCGCTCGAATGCTCCGTGTGGATTTTCCGCTACACGCGACGCTTTTTTTGCGCGCTATCGACGGATCTACTTCAGTTTTTATCAGAGACAAATGTTTGGGCGATATCTCAACAGACAGGAACATCAGAGACAAGAAGGATCATCGTCGTAATCTCGACTCGCTATTCACCGGTGCAGTTGATGCAAAAAAAGTCGAAGATAAATGAATATTATTTGCTTATCAATCGTGATAAAATAAATTTGTGGTAGACAGAGAAAGCGGAAATTTCATCGGGATTGAACAGAAGATACCCTGCCTACGTGCTCGGTTTCTCAAAACGCTTTAATTCCGACGCGATTATGAAAGATCTGAAGTTATTGCGAGATACCTCGAATCTAACTCAATCTCGTGAAAAATCGCAACTCGCTCGTGAAGAAGCTTCTGTTCAGAAACTGAAAGAAGACCAAAAAGAAGAAAGCAGAGAAAAGGCAGCGCAAGGCAAAATAATGAAGACAGTAACGAGAGAGATGTAACGAGTCAACGCGCGGAACAATGCGGAGCGACAAAGGACGTTCATTAAGTTAATGAGCCATCGAGTGTGATATCTGCTGATTGTCGCCAGCATCTTGCCTCTTGTTATAAAAGCGAGCTTTAAATTGGTCTCCGAATAGCATCGATTTCTACGAGCATCCGTTTCACACTCTTCGATTATCAAAGGTAGCCAGCCATTCGCTGCACCGTGGAATTCACGTCTTCGCTCTACGACAAAGGCGTGAGGAACGAAAATAGAGAACGAGGGCAACGAAAAAGGCCGCGGAATCGATAGATGAACCCGATGCGGCGCGAAGCGCGTGTCCAACGACAAGAGGTTCCGTCGCGTGTTAGAAATTAATAACGTCCGGCTTCGCTCGGGAAATAATACTCCCTCTTTGTTCCGTAATGCTCGCGTCGGCTGCAGCAAGCCGCGCGTACTTCCGCGTATCTTCCCATATGAATTATGCTTCCGGCGAATTTCGTGCTTCGGAGCTGCGCTCGGGGAGTTTATAGACGCGAAGCAACATTTGCGTTCGTTAATATTTACTATCGTACATAGACTTGTTATACCAATAATAATATTCGTATAATAAACTTCTTCCATATCTAAAACTTCTGTAATTCATATTGTAAATTTCTTTATCCTAATAATTTATTTCTTCTTGTTCCCTCTTGACTTCTTCCATCGATTTTTTCGATTCTTGATCCATCTTGATTCTCGATGACGAATAAATCCGTCGCGATGAACGATACTAAATTTCACGAACGAGCTGATCTTCTGCCCGTTGAAGGGTGCGGATCGTGCGTTAAATTGCGCGTGAAACGCTTGTAGCGCAGACGCTTGCTGATCCGTGAAAAAGTAACCTTCGTCGAATCATCGTTATCGCGACGAAAGAAATCGCGAAATCGCACATCTAATCAACACAATCAATTTTACAGTTTCTTACTCGGGGATCTAATTTTTAGAAAGAGTCAACGAATCGAATTAGTGTCTGGAATTATTTAAAGCTCTCAAGCTTCGAACATTAAAAAGTTATGTCGGCAATTAAAAAGTCTCTCAGGAAAGATTAACTAATAAAGTGCTTTTCTCCCTCAGGGGATGTTGTAAGAGATTTGTAAAAGGCTAATTGTATCCTCTCTTAAATTTCCTGCCTCCCCTTTTGGCAACTGCTACAATAAATACATCGGTCCCCGTGAAATTCGTAAAATTTTAGCCGGACGTCGCGAATTTTTATTCCGCGTCCCTTTGGAACCCTGGTTGGCTGGAAATTAACGCGAAAAACCGGAAAAAAGGCGCGGTCTCTAATTTAAGATCGCTCCCTAATCTCTTCCGCAATTAAAGTGCTGCGCCACGTTCGTGAGAAAATTACGCGTAAAAGAATTCTAGTTAGAGCTCATTCTTTTTACTATTCCCTGCCATCTCGTTATTCTCGGCCGACGTTTCAACGTCCACGCCTCTTTTTTTAACCTCTTGCTCTACGACGGCTCTTAGAAAATTCAACAAAGGGGGCCTGGGTGCTTAGCGCTCGAGTGAAACGGGTCAAACGTCGTCATACGAGAGAGCGATGACGTACGAGATATAATCGTTTTAAAAACCACTCTCGCGTTTTAATTGGCAACGGTGCAAATCTTTCGTATCCGTATACGTGATTTTCCGCAAAAAACTCGATCGCAAAGTGCGAATAAAATGCAAATTGCTCGTGGAAGAAACGTCATTATTGCGCCATTATCACGTGTAATTAACGCGATGTTTTTCGATTGCATCGATCGCCGCCACTTGCGAAAGTACTTGAGCTTCTATTTTTTTGTGACTTCTCTATCTTCTTACACATCTACATAGTTTATCTTAATATTACATATTTTGAAAAAGTATTATGTTTTTATTAGTTACATCATAAATATTGCAAGTAGGATTTCATTTTAGGAGAAAGTAAGCGCTACGCGTGTGCCGGTCGAAAAAAGATAAAAAAAGAACACCAAATTTAAAAAAAATTACGATTAAAATAAAAAAATAAATTCGAATGACGAAGTATTTGCAGCAGTGTCCTTCATCCACATTTTAAAATATCGTTTTGTGCTACAAAAACACAATTTTTTATTAAATTTGGAACTCTTGTTAAAACAATTTCTCCATTTTCTTTTTTCGAATACTTCGTCACTCGTGCAGGAGTACTCCGACGAAAAAGCTGTTAAAAATTTCATTCGCTTATAGCTAAAAAAAAAAGAAAAAATGCGAAACGAATGTGGAAAGTATATAATCGAGAGAATGGAAGAAATTGAAAAAAAAAACCACAAAAAACTTAATCTACCAGTGAAAATCGACCATGGCACGGTTCACGTGTACATCGCGTGAGAGAGCGGGCAGTGCGAGTTGTATTTCTCATTATACACATATGAGTCCGGTCTTTGCTTTGCCGGTAAACGGATTCCCGTTGCGGTGGTTTCCTTACCTTTTCGGACACTTCGCGAGGTCCTTTTTCAGTGGCCTCCTCAGTGTCCCACGATCAGTGTTTGCCCGTTAATCTCTCTCGCTCTCTTTCCCGACCGATCGATCGATCGATCCTATCGGATCGACCATCTGTTCTCTATCTTACTCTCTCTCTTTTTCTTTCGCTCGCTCTCTCAGATTTTTCAATCGACTACTTCAGTACGAGTCTTTCATTCTTTTCTATCTTTTAACCCGTTCTTTCTTTCGCGCAGAAGCTCTCTATGGAACAACAGGAGATCTGCGTGAGACACGACCGTTTTGCAATTGTCTTTCGTTTTGTTTTCTGCTTTTGTGCTTCTGATTACTCTCTTTCCCATGGTAACCGAACCCAACACAACAAGGCTGGATCGTTCAACCAGCGGATTTTCCAGCTCCTTTGTGTGCGGTTCGTTTACTCGTCGTTCGACGACTATCGCGTTGTTCGAGCGCGTCCACCCCTTCAACTTCGTTCACTTTGCATTCGAGATTTGCCGCCAACGTGGATCTTCCCTTTTCTCGTTTAACAAGACTGATCTTAGAGTTGACAGTACTAACAACGCGGATTTGTAGCAAGGACACTTAAAATACGATGGCTCGACGTGACAGTTTGGAATCCACGTTGGCAGACAACCCTGATGCGTCTCTTTTTTTATCGCTTCGAGTATTACGAGGATCTTCGAGGCGAACAGATCGGCAACAATTTTGTCATGCGGTTTTCGAAATCCGTGATACGCGAGATTCAAAGATTTGAGAAAAATATGTTCGCGAAGCTCCTGCTTGAAGATTCACGTGATTTTACGAAATCTACTATCGCGCAAAGAATTGGCGCAGTAAATCGATGATTCGCAAAAAGGTCAGGCTTTCAAGCTTTAATTGAACCATTAAAGTCGCAATAAGAAGGCCTGCCTGATCAAACGGACGCTATTATCGAATCCGAAGGAGTAATCACTGGCCGTGATTCAAGAATATAATCCTATTACGTTCGAAAAGCGATATAACGATAGAGGAAGACGCGCTATCTTCTCGAAAGCGATTACTTTCGCGTCGTTCTTTTGACAGTAGTCTCAGACGTAAAAAAAAAATAGTAACGAAATCCTTTCGTCAGCTGTATCGAGTTTTACAGAATCGGTATAATGTAGTAAATAGAGACTTTTATAAAAAATAATCAAAAGTTTTCCTCCATTCGCGCGCATTTGCATAATACTAAACGATGTATTTCGCAGACACGGTTGCCAGCTAAATGACGCTAAAGCGATGGTTTACGCGACGCGTACGAGATTGGCGCAACCCGACAAGCTGCTCCAGCCGCCATGAGAAGATAATTAATCGAGTTGTTCAATTAGGCTGAACCGTTGTTGTTTGATATCAGCATCGACGCAGCAGATGCTGCGGTCGTCATTGTGGTCGTCGGCCGATAGTTACAAAAATTTTACGCGATAATCAAAGTCGAGAGCTGACTGTATTACAAACAAAAATGTCTGAAGATTTTCAAATTATTTCGTTGCATATAGACACTTTTAAAATCATTAACTATGCATATTTTAGACTACAAGAATTCTGCACAACGCGTCTATATAAAAAAAAAACCGAAAAAAGCGAAGATAAAAAAATGAATAAATGTCAATTATCAACAGATTTCTCTACTGATTCAAGTTGACAAAATTATTTATGGATCTATGAAATTGTTTATATGTTATTACGACATATTTCTACTTCTCATATATCGTATGTCACGATAAAAATTTTAAGTATATTGACATAACTGTTGCCATATCCGATTGCCTCGTTTATCTTCAATTGATTCGACGGAGCTTATCAAAATCAACTATTGTATTTCGATGATAATTTCTGAGCTCGAGACAAGCCGATAAAAAATGAAGCTACGACGGTTTCTCGCGCGTGTTCGACTGAATTGATTAATGAGTGGCGCGACAAAGAAACAACGAAAGAGAAAAAAAGAAAGAGCGAATACATACATACGAGCAAAATCCGTCTCGCGAGCGGATCATTATGCGTTGATCGCCACTTTCTCCCGCGTACCGATTTTCACCGGCGAAGTGACCGGCCAATCGGGATAGAGAATTTGTGGATCACTCGAGGCCCTCGAGCGGAGATTGAGCCTCGCCAATCGGCGGCTCGCGCGCCACTCGTGGATCCACGAGTGGCCATCAGTCAGACTAATCCAGGCCACGAGAGAAATCTCTTTCTCTCGAGCCCCTGCGATCCGAGATCGCTCGTCCCCCCCTCTCTCTTTCCCTCTATCCGCTCTCGAGCCCGTGAAATTAACTCGTTTTTCTTTAATTATCGCGATATAGCGATAATTATCTACTTCCAGCTGTCTCTTTTTTTTTTTTTCAAACAAAAGGCTCCGTCGAATCGCGACGCAGACTGTCGATGGTTCGCAATCGTAGCTGTTTCGCGTCTACGATTGCCTGAGTGTCTCGAGTCTTCGATCGCATAGCGATTTATCTCTATTTTCTTAGATCGACTACCTTCGCGTCACGAGTGTCCATCTGTCTTCGACATCAATGTTGTTATATTCCAAAATGCAAGGTGTTCCCAATAAACAGAGATTTTTTTATCAACCCCGAGATTAACAATAGCCATCTATCGTTAATTACGATCAATTAATTTACACGGAAAATTTATATAGTCGATCCAAATTTATGGACACTCGGGACCCGAAGTGTTCAACTTAAAACTATTAGGCGACCACTGTTACTCGATGAAAAATTGAAAACGTGTGCTTGGAACGACGAATTTATGAAATCCGTCACATAATCAAATAAGTCGAGCTTTACACCGTGGTCGCCGTTTTTCATATCGCGAGTGCGCGCATTCCGCAGGGGAATGCGCTCACTCTCCTGAAAAAAAAAAAGATTACATCTATTCATAATGGAGATTAATGGCGATGTATATATATATGTATGTATATATATATATATAAGTATAAGAAAGTCATGCACACCTCAATCTTTCTGCCCTCAACCACGGTGCCGTGTAGCCTCTCACGTGCCCGGTCCGCGTCAGCACTATTTGCGAATGTTACAAAACCGAATCCCTGCATGCAAGGACAGACAAAACAACATGCATTAAACTCAACTTACAGACTGCCAGCGCTCCGCAAAAAGCCGACTGGCTGGGCCGACATTTCGTCTCCGCGCGCGCGTGCACATGTAGCACGCGCGCGCGTATATGTATATACTCGTTTACGTACATATAATATATGTACACGCTAATGGGATATAGGGTGGCAGAGGCGGAGGGCGAGGAGGGGTGTACATATATATGAGGGATGTTCCGAAGAGGATCGTCGGAGGGGGGAGGGTAAAAAGAGCAGCCCCCGTCTCGCGCTTCGACGATTTCATCTCGTTTTTAATGCAACAAAGAGCACGTTTTTCCATCGATTTTTTTATATTTTACTACAATATTACAAATTTATCAAAATTCGAGAATTTTTTTTTTTAATCAGTGCGAAAGAAAATGTCTGTCAAGATTTGTCATGTCAGAAGAAATGTATAGCTCCGTCGCACTTAACTGCGAATTACACTGCGAGATACACTTCTTGACTATTTAGTTTCCTTTTCCGATTTTCGAACGAATTTTCGAGGCGCGAATCGTCGTGAAAACGGAGTATCGAACAAGAGAATCGATCCCGCTCTCATTGAGGACTAGGACGGAAGACGCAGAAAGCTTCTTCCGTTTCGCCGCGAGCAACAGCTTCCTCGTGTTTCTCTCTTTCTCTTTGAACCCTTCCATCACCCTCAGCCCTGCCGGCGTTTCTCCTCCGAGCCGGTCCTATTTATTTCTTTGACGCACAATAGCCGTCTCCTTCTCCGAACCGTTATGTATCGCGCGAGACACGCTAATTAATTCCCGAGGCTCCCTCGAGACGCGACGAAGCGACAGAAGCCGCCATGGATATTCCGTTTTTTTTTTTTTTTATTTTATTTTATTTTCCGTCGATCTCGCGCTCCTTTCATTCTACTATCGCGAGAGCTGAAATGAATAGCTATCTGTCCGTTTATTCGTATCCTGTAATCCGCTTATTATTTCAAGAGTTATTTCAGGACTTAAAACTTCTGTTGCCCAGAAACAAAAATCGAGTTTCTAATATAAAATAACCGAAAGAAAATCATATCGATTTTAGAGAGTTAATCAGCGATTACTGAAAAGTCAAGTATCACGTAAAAATATTTAAAAGTTCAGTCGCATAACGATAACATATAGCTAACTGGATCTCGCCATATTAAAATTATAATGCATGTTTACAAAAAAATGACTTAATAAATTAATCCGATTAAACAATAACATTTATATCTTGATTTTCATGAAAAGATTACAATTGACGACGAGATGTCGGATCTTACTTTGTCGGGCCAAGGGCTTGAAAGGGCTTGAGAATCGCTTTTAGAGTGTCGAAGGACTCGCGGGGACATTCGCACAAGTTCCTTCGGGGGATGAGGGGGGGACACTTTTTCGAAATGTCGACGACCAGGGAGTCTGCGAGCGCCTCATACTGCTTACGGAGACGCACCAAACAACGTGCAACAAATAAGTAAATATAAAAATCATGGTAAGAAATCATGGTCATGGTCACATTAATCATCTCATTATCATATCATATCGTATCATGTCATATCACGGTCATCGTCATATCATTAAAGACTCTTGCTTGTATCGAGAGGTGCGTGTACGAGAAAAAAAAAAAAAAAATTAAAAAATAAGTTGACTGAAGGGGGATACGGTTAGATATGTGAGGACAGGAAGGGCGTGTCGTGTGTGCGTGTGTGTTACTGTCCCCGCGCGTGAATTTTTCCCGTCGACGCTAAGAAGGGATGACAGGAAATCGAGCGGGAGGCGTAAAAAGATTAGAATCATGATCGTCGAGAGGAACCCATCCCTCCCTCTTTCTCTTTATCTCGATTCGTAATATACGCGACGATATCGCGCGGCGTGCATGAATAGGAAGAACTTCGTCGAGAGAGATCGATGTACGTGGCACGCTCTCACGCATCGCGATTGCACGTTATCTCGCGTCTCGGAGAACTCGGAGGAACGCGAAGGAAGAGCACGATCGATTGCGCTGCCACCGGGATGTCCGCTCGCTTTCGAGCACAGTTCAAGTTTTCCCCCTAGACACCGTAGATATCGCCCGGTGATAACCCCGCTGTCGACTCGGTTGAACGTTATCACGGCGTAAGTTCTCTCTCTCCCTCTCTCCCTTTCGCATTCATGAAGTCACCGGAATAATATCGAAGACGCGAGTGCACGTCGACCGTTATCATCGTTGTCATCGTTGCGACCCCGTTATTAACACTTTCGCAATACCTGAAGGCCGTTACGTTATCGAATAAATTGAAGTACTAACCGAATTGCCATCAAATTTTACCAAGAAGCTGGTTTCCTCTTCGAAGTATCCTATCGGTAGAAAAGATATTTTTTACAAAAATGTATGACAGATATCCGACAGGGAATTAAAATCAGCAAGTGTCCTCCAACTTCTGCTCCAATTCGTACCCGTAAAAATGTAAGGAAATGGTTCTAGCAACACGTGAAAAGACACGAGAATGACTTCCTAGCTTTCTAGAAATCCGAATGCGGACAAATACGTGAGCGATCGCGATAGCGTCGAGAAAAAACTGGTGGTGATTGATCGAGCTGTCATGGAACGTCAATTTTTAATGGCGTTTCTCCGGATAGCGTCACATCGATCTTATCACAACTTGTGTCATTCCTATTAAATGTAATTCTGTCAAACCTGTGTAAAGAGAGACAAAGTTTCTCCTAATAGACGGAAATTATTACGTCTCGCTAAGTATCATTATTAAGCCAGAAATTCGCGTGAATTTCGCGATAACGTACGGTTCCGCCTCCGCGCGGTACTGAAGATGCTTTTATCGTTAAAAGGATTAATTAAAGTTCGAACCGGAGCAGACTAACGGAACAGCGGCTTCTTCGTCAGCGGATGAAAAAGGACGGCGGGATAATCGAGTTCGCCGCGCCGCGCCATCCGTTTCGCTCTCTTCGGCTCGCGGAGCTGTTGCCGGGGGTGGTTACGAGTCGCGACTGTTACCGCGAAAAATCGCATTAAAGCCAAATCAAATACGGCTCGGCCGTAATGAACTGGCGTGGCGCGAAGTTTTCTAATCAGTGACGAAGGATATCGTTCGCTCCTCGAAATGCCGCGGAAAATGCGATTTATGGGTCGAACGTGGCGAGGCTGGAGTTGAGCGCGCGCGAAGGTCGGATCTGCGATATTTCAAAGTCATCGGTTTAATCCGGCGTCTCCTTAATAATTCGCGCCACCGAGCACTTCGCAACGGCTTCTTGTCTTCATAATATTTGTCACTCGTTATCGAATAACGGACAAAATAGGAACGCGAAGAAACGAAGAGGACAATCTTACACGTAATAAATAGCACTTCAACCGTCGAGTGTCGTGGATCAGTGAATGCAAGTATCCAACAATTTCGTTAACAATCATTAAACGCATAGTTAAATTAGTTGGAGTCTCGTTAGGCTAATGCAGTTCGCTATATAACAATAAGTCAATTATTGTCGAACGAAAGGGACCGTCGCCTCAAAGAGTTAACTAAATTCAAACAGAGACAAGATATACAGGAGATTCCTTTGTAACCGGAAATGGACGTCGCAGCACAACGAACTGGCGCGAATAATTAACGATATAGCTGAGCCCTTTGTACAGCGCTGGAAGTTGACATGCCTGGCTTTTTTTAGCGATCATCACTTTAACTAAAGTATATAATACTCGATGGCTACCCGTAATTACGAATTCGCATTTTTTGTCGAAATTATTAAGCAAAAAATAAGAATAAAAAATTTGTTACATTCTTTATATTGTTATAGAATAGTTGCATGTAAAATGAGATAAAATCTACATAAATTCATAAAAATAACAATTAAGTACATCTTAGTAATGTAAATAATTTTGCGAGACTTACAAATCTTTTCCTTAATAAGCCATCTTTCTCTTAAATTAAACAACAAATAGTAAAAAACATAAATAGTAGAAGTAACTCTAGTGCATTCTGTATAATCTATTAAACTTTAAAACTTTCAAAAGATCAAAAGTCGATTTTAAATTCCTCGGTGTTTCCTATCCTTCTACTTCTATTCTTCATTATCGTGTATACGTAATTCAAAAATACTTGACATTCTGCAAAATAATTTTCTCTCTCAAATATTTATTTATAAAATGTTTATAAACTGTTCCCGTGACGTTGTAATAAAACTGCGATACGCAACTTCTATCGCTGTTTCTCGTAACGCTAGTTACACCGCGATGACTCGAGTGTGAGATAACAATTCGCTTGGGAAATTACTGAAATGTCCAATGATCGCGTGGACGTGTCGATATTTTTAGGATTCGAGAATGAAGATACGACACGGAACCGCGGCAAAATTTATTTGCATATCCAATGCATACGCAACGACTTTTTCATCGCGCGGGCCATGAATCTATTTCGGACTGTTAACAATTTAGAAGAGCGCGTCGCTGCCGAATTCAGTCGTCTCTCGTTTCTTCGGCAAAAAAAAAAATGTAAAAGAAAAATGCAATATCCGAATTATCGTGTCCCATTACGAATATTGCGGCATATCATTATTGTAATATTCATTTAAAGACTGACAATGAGAACACGTGTCGCAATTCATAATCCAAATTTTCATGAGTGTTGCAGAAATAGATCTTGTCGCATCCGGCATTAAAATTTTAAATCTGATTTGTTTATTGAGTTGTGATCTGAATGCAAAAACTAAGTTAAGTTTAAACTTGGAAGAATAAGATAGATTGAAGCTTGATTAAAGTTACGTTGATATAATGTATCCGAAAATTCGTTATCGGAAAATTTAAATTTCTATGAAGATTGGGTATCTTCTTTATAAAGTTTTATTTTTGAGAATTTTTTTCATACACTACACCGAATCTATTTCTTAGTTTTACGAGAAACTCCACTGTGCTTGGATAAAAATGATAATGCTAATAGATAACCTCTCGCGTATATATCATAATAAATTTATAAATCATCTTTGCCTCGATTATAATTAATAGCAAATTATTCTGAACTGTCATTAGAGTCACTTCTACTATTTATGTTTTTTATTATTTGTTGTTTAATTTAAGAGAAAGATAGCTCACTAAGGAAGAGATTACTAAGACATTACTAAGATGCACTTACTATTTGTTATCTTTATGAATTTATATAGATTTCCAATTTTATATATGACTATTCTATAACATGTCCTCGCAATAGGACACGGAACAATGGCAACAGGATCGCATGCAAGCCTTGTAAAAATTTATTTTCGCGATCGGGAGGTACGATCGGCGATATTTCGCGTGAAACAGCCAACGCATGTCCCAATTTATAGGAAACGTAGCTTCGCATTCGCAATCCCGAATCGAAAATGATGGTGCATGCGAACGTATCGCGCGGGAGATCTCTCGCCGAAGCTTTTTTTTTCCACGATAATTTTCACGAGCATCGCGAGTTAAAAACAGCGGTGGGCCGCTCATATTTCCAGCGAAATGTATTTCAACCGCGGCGGTCTCGTGACGAGGAGATCGCGATCGCCAAGCGAAAACTTCCTTGGGGTCTTATCGGGCTACGGAAAATTGCAGCTGGCGTGCACGCCGCGGATACTCGAGAGCGGGCATCGGGCAATTAATCCACGACGAATTCTACCGGGATCTTAAATAAGTGGGCGATACAAAACGTACGTTCTACTTCCGCTTACGTGACGCGCGCGTTTCGCGCAAGAAATTGCGTCCTCTACGAGATTAATGTACTTAACGTTGAGATAATTTTAATATATATACGCATATTTAAGTTTTCGTGCAACGGGACAAGTAGATAATTATAATGGCGTCATAATTATAAGTTTTAACATTAATCCTCTCCGTACTATCCTTGTTACAATGGGAAATAATTTATCGAATAAAGCGCTGCAAATTATAATGAACAATAATTGATACAACGTTGAAACACACGAAATTACAACCAGTGAAACAAAAAGTTCGTAAAAAATGGCGAGTTTCGAGTTTAGAGAATCGAACAATGGGCTCGCTACGAATAATCTTCATGTTGTAAAATATCGTTCGCTGTCGCAGAACTCGTAACTACACGTTTCAATCTCCGCCGCAATGTCGCTTGCGAATCTCGCTTGTCCGAGCAGCTCGATTTTCAGGCGAGGCACTCAAAGTCGTTCGTCTCGGAGTGGCCTGCTTAGCGATCCGCACGTTCGCTATTAATCAACGCCTCTATCAAGGAGGCCACGACTTTCTTACACGGCTGTTTAGAGCCGACAACTAACCAACGTACCGCCCGCGACCGCGGAAACGACCGATACGCCCAGTCGTAATTATTATGCCCCGCAGATTGTCATCTTACACGCCACGTTGCGGCGTGCAATTTGAAATAATGCAGCCGCAAATTCTGCGGCGAACTTTTATCTCGCGACTCGCGACTTTATTTTCAGGACCTGTCATTCCTCGTCCGCTTTAAAAAATGTAGAGACCGATACGTGTTTCCCGCACGACGAAAATAAAAAGAAAACAGAGAACATCACGAAACATAACTGACTGACGTTTTATTATTCATTTTCCGTTCATCTGTCATTCATTTGTTGTATTCTATATCATGTCTTTGATGTAATTCGCAATTTGTAATTAGTCAAATAAATCAAATAAATCAGATCCGTGAAAATTTAATTCAACCGTCGAACACGATATAAATGGACATTTTACTGTCTTGAAAACAGGAAGCGATATATTAATTAAGCGTCGAGTGCGAGAAAATGCTCATTAATCAGCCGGTAACAATGAAGTTTCCCCATTCGGTGCGACGAAATATGTTGCAGTTATAAATATGACAAGGACGACAACGCGGGACAAAAGGCGCGACGCGGTCGACCGGGTTGCGTCGCCGAAACCAGATGCACCGAAATTCCGCGCGGCGGAAAGTACTTGCGGAAAGCGCTTGCGGACGCGATGTCAAAAGACCACGTTCGGTCTTTGCGGTCACGCGTGTTTAACGACTTGTGTCGCGCTCGAGAGTATGCAACGCGATGCAATGCGCTTAATGGCGTCGATGCACTCAGCATCCCATCTTCGTATAATTCGCGGTCGTCGGTCGTCGTATACAGTCTATTCTCGACTTGTTATACCTCCGCTCATGCAGCTTCACGTACGTTTGAGTGACGGTAGAAAAATTAACCAGTTAACTGTGATTGACGAGTATACTCGTCATGGAGAAATGGCAATATTTTGTGTTATGACGAGTATACTCGTCGTGCGTAAAAAGCAATTGGCTATTTAAATTGTAATTTTAGTAAAAACAAGAATGTATTCGTAAATTTCTAGATGTTTAAAATATTTGGAGGCTAAGACGAAATAAAACGAACAAATAAAAAATTTAAATAGTGTAAGTCTAAATCGGACCCCACTGCCGATAACTGAGTTAAGTACATAAGTATATAAAGCTTGTCAGCTCGCAAGTAATTGATTTTTCTTGTGTTTTTTCTTTATTATTTATGCAAACTGTATATGTTTATGTTAAGTAAATAAAGAAATATTAGTAATAAAATTATTAATTTTATAAAATAAAACTATCTTTTTAATTGAATATTTTAACAGCAACGCTACTCTGTGATTGACGAGTATATTCGTCATCGCTTCATTTTTGCGACACATTTAGATGTACACTTTGAAAAGGGATCAACACAATTAACTGGTTAAGAAATCGAGGAATTTTTATTAAATCGCTTTTTTGTTCCACGCGATTTAAACGACGATGTTTTAATGCCATAACATAAATATGCAAAAAAATTTTTATGTAACATTTCAAAAATTCATAAAGCTTTTTGATAGAATTAACTTTCCATTGAAAATGTTTATACGATAAAATAAAACAAGCATATTTTGATTTCATATCAAACATCAAACGTTCACGATAAATAAAACATCGTTACAATATTTTCATCTATTTTGTCCGCGCGAAAAAAAGTTGAAAATAAAAGAGGAAATATTGTGATATAATAAAAATTCTACTATATATCATAAAAAAAAAAAAGTTTCGGGAATAGATATAATATAAATAGATATTTAAACACAAAAATAAAATAATTTAGGGCATGATTGATTTCGAGAGAATAAGAGGACCAATTTCTCGACCACGTTGCACGCGCGTTTACGACGATTTCGGAGTTACACGGCAGAGAACACGCTGGCAATGCGGACGATACGGTCTCGCGAAGCCGACGAGAAGCATGACGAGCGCGTGTCTCGGTCGGCGCCATTAATACGGTCTATTGTACGGTCGATCGAGCGCGCGTACAACGCCTAGTCACGGGTGAGCGTTTGTTAAAGAGCAACAAAGGACAAATATCATTAATGGAAATCGGATGTCGCGGCTGGAGGCGCGATTAAGAATAATTTCCCTCTTTTCGCGTCGGGCCTTTGTACGCGTGTGCGCGCGCGCGCCCGTGTAAAAGGTCTCGCCGAGCGGAGACGAGTAGGGGAGCACTCGAGCGCAATTTGCACCCTTTTGATTAAGAAACGCTCCTCCTCTTCCTCCTCGACCCCTGCTCCCTTCGTCGTGAAAATTCTCTCGTGAGGATGAAGGATTGCGCGCGTATATGCTTTTATCACCGGCGCCCGTAACAATAAGGTCGAGTTCTTATCGACTCTCGACACGTATTTCGTTACAAGAATACTTTTACGGTCGATATCACGAGAATGTATTTCCTGTGAAATACATTGGAAACCGAAAGAAGCGCGCATAAGCAAATTTTTCAGTGCGTAAACAAATTTTCCCGACCTGCTTTCGACGAGAAATAAAATAGTTTGAGGTCTTTCAAACGCGTGACAATGCCGGAATTAAATATCGGAAGACAATGTCGCAATTATCATATAATAGATAATAATTACCTTACATCATATAATCATATAATAAATAATAATTAATTTTAAAAAAAGAATCGATTAGAGTAAGAATTGCACAAGAAGACATGATTCACGAATGTCCTTAAGGAGCTAAGCAATTTGAATATTTCTGTTTTCTGCGTTTAACGTTCATTCCCGGCAAATCCGGTACAAACAGCGGTAAACCGAGCATTTCGATTGAAATCGTCACGTTTGAGATTAAAATCTGGACAGGTCCGCGCGATGAAATCGCGTTTCCAAGGCCGGAGAAACGTGCGCTCGCTACAAGGATCGCGATATTCTAAACGTTGCCACACTTCGGGGCTAATTATACACCGCTCTCGATTTTCACCCATACGCGTAATTTGTGCAAACGATCGCATGACTTTCCCCTAATGGCAAAATCGACGCTGATGGACATCGTGCGGCTGATGCGTTTGAAACGACGATATAACGTGCGCGGCTCGCGCGAACGACCGTGACTCGTAAGAAAAGGGGGTCGATAAGAGGGTTACGCATCTATCAGTATTAGCGGAATCTCACATCGGAATGTAATTGGTTCTAAATTACACGCTTCGAACTGCGAAGTTTTGCGCCGACGGATATATATACTCGCGCGCGACGCGGTAAAGAAGACGCCAGGCGAGGCAGATGCGATCCCCAGAATGACTAATTGCTTCTCCGCGGCTGTGATTAATTACCGCACCTGCCGTAATATAGCAGTAAGCTTTAATTGCGATGGACATAAAGTAACTGTTCCTCCGGACAGCGCGCGAGCGCGCGTCTCTTTTCTCTTCTCTACGTCAGAAAAGTGTGATATCGTCATCCTCTCTCATCCGCGGAGATTTATATTTTTCCAGGAAATTGTTACGCTCGACTTGTTCAGTCGGACGGCAATAAGACGCGCGAAATATGCGGATAAAAAACAAACGCAGAAAGGGAGTTCGAGCGTGAAGATTTTTGTCCGAGGTGGAAACGTAGTCTCGACAATTCGAGAACTCGGTGGAACAAATTACTATCGATTGTATTTTTCTGAATCGTAGACATATTGCGACGTCTTCGCGAGTCCTCGCGAAATATCGGCCAGGCGCAGTGCTGCAATCGGTCACGACTAGAGAAAGAAATAAAAAAGTGCGTGCTGATCCGCAGTAAGTAAAAGGCTCATATTCAGCCGATTTTTTCTCGTTACCACGTCACGTTATTTCTACTTGCAAAGGTGATCATTCCGTTAAAGGCGGTCGTTATCATACGCTTCTGACAAATGTGACTCTGCCCATGCAAGCTTGTATGTGAAATTGAAAAAAAAAAGGGGGAAGAAAATGAAGGATAAGATAATATTAACATCCGATCACGTGCACGAACTCCAGTTACTCGTGAAAAAGAAGCCTACTTATTAGGGTAGTCCCGCATACACACTTGCAGCAGCGCTTTGCGATCGTGCCCCGAAGAGAACGACAATCCTCCCGGCTCGCGTTAAGGTAGTCGTGTTAATAAATCGCATTCCTTGCCCTCGAGACGAGGTTAGTACGCAAAACGGAGAGCTCAATCTGTCTACGTTGTAGCTACGGATCGTTAACTGCGAACGAGAGGGTTTTTAAAAAGGTGTCACGGGTCGAAGACGCCATTAACGGCAATCGTATAATTAATGACGATGCAACTAATAGCAATAAGAATAAACGACAAATTACCGATATTTATGAACATTTATGCATGTTTTAATAGATAATAATTATTAATGTCTCCATTCAAATAAAAATTGTATGATTAAATTGGAAATAAGAAAATTTTTCGCAGAGATCTTTCCTCTACAAATAATTATTGTAAAGAAAATCGTTTACGCGAGTGAATAATTTTTGACGAGAACGGATAATCATCCCCGAATTCTATCACCTTTTTAAGTCTCCTCTCTCAATGCGAAAACTTTACTGATCTACGACGAAACTCGACCAACCCTGGTGTATACGTTGCACTATCAAATTGATAACCAGCTACTGGTATTATGCAAACAAGAAGTGACGCCTAAACGACACACCGATATCATTCGGGACAATACGTGGTCTACGTGTGTATATTCGCGCGTATACGTGGTGTGTGTGTGTGTGTGTGTGTGTGTGTGTGTGTGTGTGTGTTTGTGTGTCTGTGTGTGTGTTTGTGTGTCTGTGTGTGTTTGTAGAGGAGTGATCGTGCGCGCGCAAGCGCACGTGTGTATGTCAGTAACAGACGTATACGAGCGAGTCAGTGACAGCATGGCGAGTAACAATAATAATTACCCAATTAATTAACAGTGAGGTGCGAAACATAGCAAGACAGAATAAAAAAGATATTAACACTACATCGCGCGCCGACCGGGTGTGAGCGTGTGCGGGTGTTTCCAGAAGACAGCTATTTTCTCAATAAACAACCAAGTCAAAACAATTGATTAACCAATACATTATGTCAATACAATGCGTGAAAAATGTTAACGAGGTGTCGGGATTAGAGATGCGGAGAGGCCTGTATATTTCGTGGCTTGCAGAAAGGACGAGAAGCCCGCCGATCTCTTTCTTTTGCTTCCTATTTCTCTCCCTCTCTCTTCCGAATGTACGAACAAATTTTTTTCCCGTGTACACCGTGTACCCTCGAAAACGCGTGCGAAGAGATGTTTCCTCTTCACCGAATCCGCTCGCAATTTCACTCTGCATCACTGATTTTCATTATATCCTTTTCGTTGCTCACGAAAGCGATAATATCGAGCACTTTACGGCACAGATATATTTTTTACGAGCTCGATACTTCTCTTTTTATCAACCAGGAGAATCGTTAATAATAAAGCTTTCGGTCGTAAAAATACGAAAAAAAATGGCGCGCGCGATGCATTCGACTATTGGTGCGCGGGGCTAACGCAATATTTTCTCGTTTCTCGGTACGGGAAGTAGAAAGCGCCGTGCTTTAGGAAAGAAACGAAAACGCGCCCGCAGGTGGCGAAAGAGTAGAAAAGAATGAAGACGGATGCTGGGATCGCGACGCTCTCTGCACCACCGACGAAGGTAATAGACACCCGGTGGGAGATGGTGGCCGTACGTATCTCGGACAGGCAATAATCGTTCGTTAGGGAAACGGCCGGTAGTCGGAAAAAGAGGAGAAAGAAAAGTCAACGTGAAGAAAGAAACGAATTAATTCAACGCGTAAAAATCGACGACGAGCGATCGTAACGCCGATGTCTCGTGTGTCAACGAATTTACGTGTCAACGTGTGTCGTGTGTCGTGTGTCTCAAGTTACGAAGGCGAGAAATGTAAGGTATCGGGCCGAAGTTTGTGGGAATTATAGATAGGATAGGACAAAAATATGGGAGTTTGAAGAATATTTGAAGTTGTGACCGAAGCTGGCAAACAGCGATATAAAGCGCACAAAACAATACGAGATTCAAGATTATATATATATATAGAGGGTGAGTTAAGAGATATAAGGTGGATGTGCGTGTGTGTTTGTGATAATGGAAGTGGCACGAGAGAGAGATCTCTTTTTTCTCTTTCGTCTCTTTCTCTCTTTCCTTCTTTTTTTTCCGTACATTTAACTCTCTTATTCTGTCGCTCTCTCTTTTTTTTTCTAATTTTAAGAGATCGTCGAACACGGATTGTTAGTAAAAATGCTTACGAACGGGAGGAGCCAGAGAATTTCGAGGCGTTATTTCGAAGCTACTTGTAAATATTTTGTTAATAATAAATTAATATCTTCTAGTCAACATTTTCTATAAAGGAAATTCTATAATTTTCTGTACGCCCTTTACAGCGCAGAATTCTAAAGTGTCTTCGCTTTTGTTTGATAAAAGTCTGATAATTAGACTGTTAAATGAACTGACCTGTTTATTCGCGTTTTAATCAACTGTATCATTAATTTTTTGAAATTCTCACAGCAAAACAATAAATTAACATCATGATCTATATTGTCATCTCATTATATCATAATTTCAATTAGCATAATTAATGGTTAATTAACGAAATAATTACAAAGATCGGTAATAGCTAATTATTAACAACGGTATAGATTATAGATAACTGATAATTAACCTTTGCAATTAAATTCTAATAATAAAATTAGAATTGCAATCTTTCGCGAGATCAGACCGGACGTTCGGATTACACAAGAGATGAAAGGTATCGTGGAAGGTTTCGGATGGTTCTGGCGGGTGGATATAAGAACAGTGGTACTCGTTGCAACGAGGAGCCAACGGTGTGAGACGATCCGCCGTTAAGAGAGAAAAAAAAGATTTCAAAAAAAAAAAGGAACGGCGGAGTCGTAAGCAGCGTTTCTCTATCCTAAGACACATACGTGATTAATAAAAGAGGTAGAAGCATGGGCCGTTTATTATATACCTTTGAATCGCCTAGACAAAAGCGTGCGGCTACTATTTACATATATAATAATGATAACAATCAGATAGAGGTATGTACGTATAATGCGTATACACGTATACGGACGACGGTATACGCGTCGTCATATACGCGTACACCCGAATAAACTTCGGAAGATGCAATAGTATAATATATACGTATCATGCTGTTTATATTGCAGGTGGATTAGTAAAAAGACTCGCCGCATTGTGAACCATTCGTGTGTGGACGGCGGCTAATTTTCAACGGACAATCGGTCTGATCCCGGAAAGAAAATAAAGGAGAGAACGGGCCTTTCGATCCCGTCGTCGGGACGAATCTCCCCGCCTCTCCTCTGCAGCTTACTCTTGTCCCCTTCTCTTTATCGCCCCTGCGGTCGCATGACTCTTGATCTGGCTCTAAATACACCTCGAAACTCCCTGGGACTACTCGTGGTGGACGACGACGGGAACGATTGGGATTGGTTAGAAACAGCTTCGGGAAAGAGACGCGATAAAGTTTCATCAAATCAAATGGGCAGCATCTCCCGAGGGTCTCCTCCGCGACCGGAAGTGACGGGCGGCCGAGTCACCCATTTACAACGCGTGTTCGCCGCTGCCGATTGTCGTCGAAACGCTCAACTTCGTTAAACTTCATTCGCTGCCGCGATAAAAAAAAGTTGCAAAACAAGTTTCAACAACTTTCAGCACCGTGCCATTTTTCTTCGTGAAATTCCTCTTTGTTCCTTCAACGATTAATTTTCGTGCGTGATACAATGTTTATTTGTTCATTCATATTTTTATGAATTTTTCAGTAATTTATCGAATTATTTAAATTAATATAAATTGATCAATAAAGTTAACTGTTATATTTCTGCGATTGAGTTTCTAAATGCGAATAATTATTCAGAAACGAGTCGCATAAGTAATGATTATATAATGTTATTTTCTGAAACTTCTCGCGAGTGAATGCCGTTCGACATAGGCAGCTACGAACACGCGGTGTACGAGGTGCAACGACCGGCCTTATAACCAATGGGAGCTAAATAATGATAAAAATGCGGAAGGCTAGCTAGTAAAAATGCAACAGCTCGTCTAACAACTACGAGAACTAACACCATTGGTTATATTTATATGTATGTACGTGTCATTGGCACATACGCGGTGTCGGAAAAGCGCGCGTACCGAGCACTAATCGCGTTCTGCAACGAGGATGTATGTTTTATCTTTCAATGACAACGACAGCATTGTTAATTAACTTTTTTCTTTGTTAATTAATTGCTACGTTAATTTATGACTCTTTTATTAAAATAAATCCGTAAAATAGATGTATGTTATGTACAAGTTTCGGCGAGAGACTCGGAGGAGACTCTCGGTTCGCGCTCTTTTCCCACCTTGGCTTCAAAGTATCTCTTTTTCCAAAATGCTGCACTTCATTAGGGATGCCACATTCCATTTACATTGACGAAGCTTTCGAGAAAAGGTCTCTCTCACAGAATCACACACGATCACTCACTCGCTTGTTTTATCACTAATGGCACGTTGCTTTTGCAGCATGCAAGAGACTCTTTTTTCCTCTCTCGTTT